>JABFQD010000839.1:0-21928 GCA_022817045.1 Psix sp. ZL-2020 | reverse complement strand
ACTAAACTAATCTTGAAACAACACTCTAAAAATTAAAAAATATATTTCAAAAAATACTGAATATAATTAGCTTCATAATAGTTTTAACATTGAACAATAATAAAAAATAAAAAGTATCAATATTGTTGATAGAAACTATTCACCAAATTTAATTTTTTTCTGAATCTTGAATGATTTTGCTCAGGAACTAACAAAAATTACAAGACGAACAGGAGTATTCGATCATAATATGATTTACGCAGAAATAATGAAACTTCCGAACTCATTAAATGCATCATTTGGTAACACGGAATTGAATGGTATGGTATTTTGATATTTTCTATATCAATAACAATTTATTTTTGTTTAGGAAAATATTTGAATCCAGTTATTTTTGAATTGATATTAATCTATTGTTATATGTTATTTTGGAGTTGATGAAATGAAAGTACTAAGTATTACGGTTCAGAATTTTTGACAAAATCTTTTTCACGGCTCAATTAATGATCTTACATCTTCCATTATTGAATTTTTTTGAAATATACTTTTCATAAAAGAGAAAGAAGAGCACATAACATGGCTCTTTTACTTTTTTTCTTTTGCAAGTTTTTTTCATTTGTATTACTTTACGTATTCTTAAATATATTTTTAATTTTTAGGAACTTGAAAAATTCCCATTTATATCAACAAACACCTCAAAATGATTGAATTATCATCCGCTCGACCTGTGTGATTGCTTGTGGTAACACCTGAAAAAAATGTGTAATCAAGAAGCATTCGACAAAAAGATATTGAGATTGATTGGAATTAAATCTTATCCCATCTACAAAAGACATTTCACCTGAAATTATCTTATTATTATAAGCTGTAAATTGAACAGTAGAATCGAAAATCAACACAAGTTGCAGATCTTCAGGCAAAATTTGATCAATCGTTCGATTCGAATACGTGCGCATTTCTGAAACGGAAATTTGATTATTTAAAATTTCCTATTGATTTTATATTTAACTCCGAGGACCTTTTACGATTGTATCATTTTATTTTCTCAACCCAATGTAGCACCCATCATTAGGTGCTAGGTTGTTTGATTGTTCAACTATTGACTTTGATAGTATCTGACCATCTAGACAATAACTAGGAAAAGACATTTTAATATAATTCTATAAAAATAAAATGTTGACTGTCTCTTCAAACAGATATACATATGCTGTACTTAACAAAAAAGGGGTGAATTTGAAACAGTATTGTCCTCTTGAACTTCTGATTTATACTCCTGATTGGACACGTCAAAATGCTATAATTTTTTCCAAATTCGATAAAGTAACATCTCTTGAGTTAGCAATACACCAGCATCTCGAATGAGTACGAAATGTTCCAGCAATTCGGGAGGGACTAGTGTCTCCAGGTAGGTGAGAAGTTTTTAGTCCGTGTTTTCTGGTTTATCTTCCAAATTTACATCTCGCAAGCTAGCTTTTCGGATACTGGTGCACTTCGAGTAATCAACGTTGTCCGGTCAAAAGGGAAAAATTCCGCAAGCTGCGAACGAATTCATGATTGTCTGACTTATAATTCGCTTGTATCCCTGGTGAAACAAGTCTGCAAAATGAAGCTGCGTCATGTATTTTGTTGTGCCTTGTTAATGTTTTATCAGGACATTTTACCATATTGTTTTCAGAGGCTGGCCAATTCTAATATCGCACGGCTGTGAAATGTGTCTTTTGCATTGGGAAACAAGCAGAAAAACAAAATTCTATAATCGACGCAGAAATTGTGCAATTCCAGGTTCATATGCGACTTATGCCCATCGAAGAGAAAAATTAAACCAAAAACAGATAATTGTGTACAGAAAAATACGTGAAATGAGCCTTCTTTACAATTTTGTTATGAATTGTGAATATTTAAACTGAGGTTATGATCGTTGATAACAATTGTTGAAGATTTTTTTATTCTTTTGGAAAAAGGTTAATAAAAACATTTACTTTTGTTGCAATGAAAACAGATTCGCACTTCCCAAACATTTACTGGCGACGTCATCTTAGCGGTGTACTAGTAAGAAACTATTGTTTTTATTTCCAAAATTCTTTATTTCAAATCCGAAATTCATTTCCTTTTTTATTGTCAAAGATTGAGAACTAATCATTCTTATCTTATGTAATGTAAGATATTAAATTTTTAAAATAACTTACTGTAGACGATTCACTATTTAACGTAGCATTTGTGACTCCTTGACGAAAACTGCCAAACTTCGCAATGCTTACCTTTTTTCTCGAACGAACAAAATAATTTCAATACATGATATCTTATACCATTTTGCGCGTAAAATGACGGAGCATATATTTAGCTTCTAAATATATATATTTTTTCTAATTCGCTTTAGAAACGTTAATTTTTTGTTTGAAAATTCATTATTATTATTTATACTTTTAGAGATTATAAAGTTTTTAATGTTAGTATATTTTAGTATTCATAATGCATTTCCATTTTAAATAAAAAATATTAAATTTCAAAATAATTGATAATTGCATGTTTAGAGTTAATATTGATATTGAATAAAACTTAGAAGTATGATATAGTATTCTTGTGATAACTTTTGTTTGTTATAAATTTGAACTTGATCTAATTTTCTTGCTCGATTTTTATTATATTGTTTTATTATTTATCATATTATTTTCAAACATTATTATCATTATTGAATTCCAATATGTATCTTATGATTTTGATTAGAATAATCTACATATAAAATAATTGAATATTTTTTAATTGCTTATAAAATAATGTATTTAAATGAAATTATTGATTTATTAAATATGCTGTCACTTAAATAATTAGTGCATTGGTTATTGATTCATTAATAATCAAAATTCTTTTATCTGATTTCGTTCAATGAGATCGAGAAAATAAAGGAATACATGAAATATTGATCAGTGCAAGCACCTAACAAGGACATAATATTTCGTTAAAAGAATGAAGACATGATCAATTTTTCTAAACGTCAGACAGAGACACGTGATCAGGGAAAAGCATAATGTAGACAAAGTGACGGTAAACAAATCAAATTGTCAAACTAAGTACAATGTAGATAAAATTTTATGTTCGAATGTTTTATTCAGATAAATAATGAATGCTCTAACGTTAGCAGAAAAGAAATTTTATCAATTATTAGTAAATTCAAATTTACAAAACTTAAGTTGAAAATTTGTATGCGATATTACAGAAAATAATGTTGCTCAGCGCACGGTGTCCTACCTAACATTATCATGGCTCCCTGAGACCCTTGTGCGCCCTTTGATATAAGTAAAAACTTGCGTGTTCACCGAAATAAGTTAACAAATTAGAATATAAATGTAAGAAGTATGTCACAATTGATCAAAGACGTTCCCGACTTTGACGGTAGTTTAGTCGGTAATGATTATTTATTTTGTTATTAGTGTCTTAATAAATTTTGATTAATTCGTTGAAAATGTATCATTTCCACGAATCATATGATTTGCTACAGTATTCTTGCTGCATTTTCATTTTTTTATTGATTTATTTCGAGTGAGTTTCTGTTTCCCACTAAAACCGAAGAAACTTTTTTCAATTTTATACAAACATCATTTTATTATTAAGAGAACTGTTAAAGTGTACTTTTCCAAGAACTGTGGAACAAATAAAAAACAGTATATGCTATGAAATTTTATTTAACTTAGTAGTAAAAAAATCCGATATACTCTCTCCATATTTAAATATTTACGAAAAATAATAGGAAAGTTTTGTCAAAAGTCTTAGGCTGACTAAAAAATAATCTGAAAAGTTCTTTTACGGACGTCACCTAATATTCACAAGAAATGATGCAACGATAACATTTGAAATTAAACAATTTTCTATACAGAAGGGCGAGATTCCTGTACGGGCAGTGACTGAAATATCATTAAAAATATTAAAATTTTAATGTTTCAATATAAAATTTGTGAATAGATATGATTTGATTGAAGATTTCACATTGGGTGCGAAATTTCTAATTATATTACAATGACCAATTTAATAGAATTATTGAACTTTACAAAATTTATCATTTTTTATTTTATAATTTTCTGAATAAGGTATTGAAGGTGATTAAACAAATTTAACAAAAACACCAGATTGAATTAATATTATTATTAATTACCGAGACAGAAGTTACATGTTCCTTTCTGCTGCAAGGCATTCGGTCACAAAGCTGATGGTACTAAGTGGATGCTACATATGGTCATGGAGTAGAAACCATGTACAGTTGCCAAAGTTTGAAAGAAAGCAAGAGGAATAGCATCTCTGATTCGAAATTATGCGCTGTATTTTGGGAAGCAGAATCAAGAAGGCAAAATTGCATCATCTTGCAGTAGAAAAAGAATATTTTAAGGTAACCTAATTAGAAGTAAAGTCACTCAGAATTGGCGCAGAAATTAAGAAGCATCAAAATCAAATGGAATTCCAATGGAAGTATTGAACACCAAATATTTCTTCAGCTTCTTTCAGGCCAAAATACGATCTGTCCCTGTAAATTTTCTATAGGCACTGGAAAATATTAAGCTTAGTAGTTAAGATATCTCGTCAACAAATTAAGGGTAAGTGAAAGTTTGGTGTCCTCTTTAAGGTTCCTGGGTATGTTCTACACACCAGGAAACGTCTTGGAGAAGTACTGTATCCTTGCAGATGCATATGCAGTCGGAGATCATTTTATATAACAATATGGCTTCTGCAGACGACATGGAGAATTTCATTTGATATAATGAGAAACTGACATACTAAAACAAATTCAAACAGGAAACCATTTTTTCGTGGTGATCAATTTTTCGGTCACCACCTTCAACACGATGAACTAAAGTAAATGTCTTTCATGCCCTCAGAGATAAGTACAGAGTTTCACTACCGCAAGATACGCAAGATTACTTAATAGACCATACTTTCCACTACATATAAAAGATGGCCTCTTGTACTCATCTTGCAATCAATGAGTATTAATTGAACGGATAAACATCATGAAGAAATAACTTATTCGCTTAGAAAAAGCGAAAATGAAATTTCTAGAACATGAGAAACGAAAATTAAAGAAAATCATCATTGTCGGTTTAATTCTCTAGTTGCATCTCAACATCAAAAATTTTCTTTTACCTATAAAATTTTAAAAATTTGGAAGATTGGCGATAGCCTTCAAAACAGAGCAAGAAGGAGGGAGTTTTGCCTATTAAGGGCGAAACTTCGCCCCCCCCCCCCTTATGACCTACTAAATTTGTTTTACTAATTTTTTAATTTATATATGTTCGTTTTGGTGGCGCTATTGTTGGATTATCAGGACCGTTAGCTTCCTCTTTCCTGTAATTGAAGTAGGGCGCTGCAAACACTAATTTCCGTCCGGATGACAATTTGAATTAAATCATATTTTCTAATGTTGCTGTGCTTACTAAGTGTACATTCCGAATAAAGCCTATTTCCAGCAAACTCCGTCAAACGATTTACAGAAAAAAACAATTATTTTATGTAATTTATAAACTATATAATCAAAATTTTCTTTATAGGTTATTTACTGATATTTTGTTATTAATTGAAAGTCTGGCAACATTAGTTTTTACTTTTGTAAATTGTTATATGCTTTTCATTTTAATGAGAAGATTCTATTTTTTCGAAATAATATTCATTGATATTTTAAAACTGGATGAAAAGCAAATTATGTTAGCAATCTTGTATAAATTTTGAAAAATATGAAACACATATGTATAATTTAGGAGAGTAATACAAAATTATTGTGAACTTAAGAGCTTGAACTCATTCAAGCTTTCTCGTTTGTCTAAGAAAGAATTGTGGTTTTAATTTGAAAATTCAACAAATTGAATTAGTTTCGTTTCAAATGCTGTTAAGAAAAAAATATAAAAATGTATGAGTTTGACGAGACCAGATAATGATAGACTTTTTATTACTTTGTGAGCAATCGTATTTTGTTGTATTCAGTTTGAATTAATTTTAACACTAAGTAAAATACTTGAATGTTATTTCCATCAACTATTCAATCATTACATTTATATTACAAAAAAAGTTACTGGTTTTTATATATTAATTGCTTGATTACTATAACGTTATTTATTGATTAATAAATTTCGTTTCTGTTTCAGGTATTTAAATTCAACCCTGAATCCAGTTATCTATACGGTGTTTTCACCGGAGTTCAGAAATGCTTTCAAAAAATTACTATGTAAGCAAAGACGGAGTGTCAGTAGAAGACTGGGTGTTCGTCATTATATGTAGATTTTAAGAATCAACGTTGTGACTTTTAATGATGTAATAATTATATTTGAAATTAAACAATCGAAAGCAACTTAAGATATTGAAATATGTTTGAATATTATAAGTACGAAAGCAATAAAACCAAAATTGCATAAGAATATGAGTTCCTTTTGTTTTTATAATTTTGAAAAGTCGAATAATTGATATCAATATAATATTCTATGCTGAAATGAATATTTCAATGACATGTTTCAATTTTATTGAATAATAGATTTATGCCCATTAAAGACCTAATTATCCTTCACTTCAATGTACCATGCTATAGTGATACTCAGTCTGGCAGTAAATTTGATGATTTTGTATTATCATTTTGTATAATACATTATATTTATATTATATTTTATATTAATATTTTTATTAATATTAATATTTTTTAAGAAGTATTGTAAAATATTGAAAAAATTTATATTTCTAATTTAGAATTTTGTTTGTATTCAATTTATTATTTATATACTACGCTAAACTTCAGCTGCACTGACCACTAACTAGATCAGCCAATGAAGCAAGTAAATTCAGTTTTTACATCAAGACGAAAAAATAAGAATTTATACTGGAATGAAATTCCCGTGTCTAAACAGTTCATAAGTTTTGCATAATAATTCATAATCATCTCCTCTGAACAGCTCATTCACTATCATTATTAGACAGCAAATATTTTGTCAATATTTTTGTTATTTTTAAATTATTAAATTATCTTACTACATAGTCTGAAAAAAGTGAAAAATTTTCCCGATACATTGATGTCGAAATGGAATATTTAAGAGAATGAAGCGATTTTACTAAATCTATAGAAGTCGATATTCTTCTAAAAATACAAAATTCTAATCATTTTTGCAGAAAATTTTTGACAAATTAAACGTGTGTTTTACAGCAATCACGATATAGCATTATTGCAAACTTTTAACATCGAACAAACAGGCTTTTCTATTTCATACATAGAGATCAATTTAAAAAAACTAAATTCCTTTTATTTCTAATATTAAAATTCAATATCAAATGTAATCAGGGAATTTTATATACCTGTTACATTTTACTATTGCTGCACTGTTGAATTAAATCGATTAAAGGGGTTTTACTCAACTGATAGAAGACAACGTTTTTTTAAATTGTTTATTTTGATTTTATTTATTTTAAAATCTAATGTTCAAAAAAATCAACGTATTTAATGCATGCCTCATCTGACAGCATTGTTACTGTTAGAATGAACGTAAAAACACATTATACAATTTCGAAGCATTTAATAAGTTTTTTTAATTAATAAGTTTTTATTTTTTCAATTTTGGATGAATAAAAAAATAGAAAATTAATAAATTTATGTAGTAATAAACTGAGTCATAATTTTATAACCAATATGAATCAGCTGACTTAATAATAAAGACAACTTGTCCAATTTTTAATTAATAATTAAATCAGTCTACGAACATTTACGTGCGGATATACCGAGCTACGTTGAAAAATACAAAGAACTAATCAAAACAATCGCTACAATGCGTGAAATTATGGCTTTAATTTCAATTTTAAGTTTAAGTAACAGTTATAATTCCACGAAAAAAATTGCTGAACACTTAATGATCGACTAGAACAATTTATTAATTAAATAAAAAATAATTATGAGACATAATGAAATTTTCAATATATAAAATTTATTAGGCTAATATGATCTAATCATGTAATTAAAATATTAAAAATAGGTTGTTAAATACCAGTAATTCAAGAAAAAATTAAAACGAATTAAATTCTTCAGTGAATAAATATAAGACCGATTAAGTCTTTCGTGAAATGGCAGGCCAAATCTTACCGACCTATGTTAACAAATAACATTGTGTATTACGGTAAACGGCAATGCAAATGCGGCTTTTATGATCGATTTGATATAATAGCATAGCATAGACCCATATGAATACAATTGATAGAACCTTGTAACAATTCGCTCGGATCTGAAACAAAATCTTCTATAACAGTTGTCATCTTTTGATTTAGATCTCGGAAAGTTACAATGTGTTGACATAAAGGAAAACTAAAGTTAAAAGTTAATTAATAGAGGTTGACTTTTTTATAAAAGTACCAGATTCTTTTTTTTTTACCTTATACCATATTTTTTTCACGGGTTTTTACTGTTGTGTCATCGAATTTGGACGAATATTACATTTTTACTGAATTTATAAAAGTCGACGAAAAATTTGAAAGTTAAGTTATTTCTGCAGAAAAGAAAATTAGATTATAAACAAGGTAATTAAAAAGCCATGAGAATTTTTCTGTGACAATAAAAATTATTTTTTGACATTCATCAACTTGTTCACGATAATTTAATACTAATAAATCATGTCCGGAACTCTCGAAAAAATTCGTTAAAATCACTGATGTCAAACAGGCTTAAAGCGTGAGTTTGAGCTCTAAGCATATATAAAGAGACGTGTGAATTAATGGTTGCGTTCAGATGAGTCGTATAATTATAAAATATGAAGTATCCAAAAAAAGTGTCAAATATTTATTGAAATCTATTAATTTGCATCACTTATATCTCTACTCCAAAGAAGGGGTGAGGGTGAAAAGGGAGTTTCAATTCATCAATGTATGCTGGTTCTGTTTTAAACACCTGTTGAATTCCCATTGATGAAAAACAGTCCAACAATTTGATTGCATAAAATTCCACCCTATAACATTCACTTTGTGTACTGTCTATCTGGCTTTCTCATCTAATGAGAGTTATCGTCTGACCAATATCTCATATTTTGTTTATTGGCCTTTTGACTTAATTGAAAAGTAGCTTTGTCTGAAAAGTATACCGAAAACAAAGATTGCCTATTCCTGTCACATCGTCTTATAATTTCTTCACGGGCTTCTAACGTGCGATTAAAGTCATCTTCTAAAAGCTCTTGTGTAATTTTGATGATATATGAATGGTATTTATACTCCTTAAGTACTTTATAAGAAGACATTTAGCAAATGTCTGATGAGTATTATTAAATACGATAGCAGCTTCTTAATACGCTCATGTTTTATCGCCATACCTTCGCAAAATGAAAACGGTTTTTTTTTTACTTTTTCTTATCTTCAACTATATTTTTAAAATTTCGAAGTTTTTTGACCATAATTATGACCGCTACAGTCTCCAAATTATATCATATCCAAAAAACATCACTACTACGTTGAAAGGCTGGAGCTCTCAATTCGTCTCTGAAATTTCATTGTTCTTTTTTACTTGTTTAATAGTTCTTAACTTAAGGTTCCTCGGGTCAGAGTTTTTGAATGTTTTTTGCAAACTTATAACCATTTGAATAAAACCTCAAAAACACCAGGAGATATTAGATGTCAAAGAATCTGTGGGTGTGAAAATTCACCAAATACCTCAACGAGTTTTTTGACACCGTTGAGAAGCTGAAATCAATGTAAGTCTTCATCAACGGTGAATTGCTAACCGTCATACTAGTTTATAGTTTACCCAACAGCTTGAAAAAAATTATTGAGAGTCAAGACAAACGATATGATGCTGAAAATTATTGACGCAGCCAACACAAGTGGTCAGAAGATCTGTGATGAGGCGAGCGTAGCCATATTTTCAAAAGGTTGGCAATCTTTAAACAAATCAAAGTTCCAGCAAAAAAACGAAGGTGGCGCATTTATTGCGGAATCCGAAGGCAACGCAAGTGATTGTTCCGGAAAAAACAATAAAAAACAAGATGTAATGAAATGTGAATATAAGTGCGTGTATTGCCATGGAGTAAAGCTTAAAAAATTCAAATGTTATAAGAAAATTGCAAACGTGCGTGACAAGAATAATGAAAAGTCGAAGGGGTCCAATGCTATTTTTTGTTGACTGGATTCGTGAATCAACAAATGTGGGCAATTTTTGGTACTTCAAATAGGAATGTACGTCACATTTATGTTATAACAAAAATGTCTTCGTGAACGGGAGTAATAAGTACGGTAAATCGAAAATTGCGAACAATACCGAAATGCGACTAGATGGAAAAGGTGATGTACAAATTTCGTCAAATGTACATTTCACAAATGAAGGCTGTTCAATTGGATAACGAGCGAGAATATCTGAATGAGAAACTGCTGAGGTAGAAACTGCTTCTTGCATGCAGATAGATGCAAAGTTGTCGCCATCGCTGTAGATCGAAACAATTGCTGAGGAAAACTATATTCGAAATCGTTATCAACATGGTTTTCCTAAGATATCCGTTTTTCGTAGCTCCTGAAAGAATTCTCAATAAATATAATTATCATAAGACTCACTGATAAGCCTAAGTCATGATTTTCAATATACCACGTTACAACTCCCCTCGCCTCACACGAAAGGTCCCCATGAGTCATTTACTCTAGATCATTTACAGCTCAAAAAACAAAAAGAGCTTAAAGGCCTGAAACGTGGTGAATACTAATTATAATTTCAGATTAGATTATTCAAAAATTTTCACAGGATCTGGAATAGATTCAAATTTTCTTTAGCATATACAAATATTTTTCCTGAATCTCATACCTCATAAATTACTACTAAATTAGACATAGACTAGACAGACAAGGACGGACAAAATAAGACGACACATGATACGAGTGAACTGGTGAAATTCTTTTCTATAAAATAAACGGAAGCTGATGACAAAACTCTATTACGTCTCCAAACATAATCACGTACTGAAAGGCTTTTACTCTTTTTATTTTGATTATAATATCGAGCCTGATTACTTTTAGATTTCTCTATATTTTTCCTTACTAAGTAATGATGCTATTTCTATGCCAATGTTAAGCTCAGTCATCGCTATGTCATTATTTGGCCATTACCATACCACTACTCTGTCTCGCTATGCCATTGCCATGCCATGACCGTATATTGACCATGTCCTAGCCATATTAAAGTCACGCTATTAATATGACAAACTTATTCCGCTTTATTTAAATTCGTGTTTATCTAAGCATATATGATTTTTCTTAATAACACTGAATGAAGTACGAATTTGCAGCACGATATTTAATTGGCCATAACTTTGCTATTTTTCATCAAAAAACAAAAATTATTTTTTTGTTTCCTTCAGAAAATGTTAAATTTTCATAATCCAAGATAAAAAATATGAGTTTCGGGAGCAATATTTTTCCGTGTATACGTTTAAATATGGAAAAATTTTAATCAAAAAATTTTTTTTGTTTACAGGTTGTATACACTAAGTATACCCATTTTTTCATGACATTCTTAAAGAGGAGATTTAAAGCTTCAATTTGGCCAATAAAAGAACCATTTTTAAAGCAAATTACAGATAATATGATGGGTTGAAAAATGGTAAAATTCCGACCAAATTAGGGTGTTGCTTTCTTGTTTGGACCAGTGTATTTTAATCTGTTTTAAAATCTTCTCGCTAGGGTTGAGGCTACAGAGTGAGTGTCAGCTCGCTCAACATACAAAATTGGGCGTGGATCTCTATGACAATAGGATCTGCTAGTTAATTTTGATTTTCTGAAATCAGTCAACTACTACCGAATTAACGAGTTTCATAATAAATGTCGCGATGAGTACCTAATTTTAATGTTTGCATATTGATATTGACAGTTTTCAGTGAACCGCGGCCGTATAGTGTTTTTTATTAGTCATTTTTTAATTAATATTGCTATCAATATTGTCAGTATCGTTAATAGTTCTGTTTTTGACATGGGAATTGCTTCCAACTCGACACTCCAATAAGACTAACGACTTTTCATCAACGACATTAGACAATACTTTTCAAGGTTCCGTAACGTTTTGGTTTCTAAGCGGCTCATTCTCTTGTTAGCCTCACGTTGCTCCAGGACATTTGATAATACACGTCACAATCACGATAGGACTCAGGATAGGGTTATCATCTAGTCTCTCCAGTCAAACATGCAAAAATATAAATACGAATAAGTAAATTGTTTCTATTATAATTTGCCACCCAAAAATAAAAAGGTTTTAAATATAAAAAAATTAAATTCGCTCATTTTCAAGAGAGTTAATGAAAACAAATAAAACTAATGAATTGTTGTGATAAATAAGTTGAATTCTATGAAATGAAAATAAGGAAACCATTCAATAATTTCAGAGCCTATTTAATTTAAAACGCAACTAGATTTCAGTTTTATCTAGAGCATTCAAAAATAAAAATAAATAGGGCATGAAGGTCATCAACACTATTTATTTTGCTCGACGTTGATATAGCAAAGACCTTTGATATAAGTTTATCATTTATTAATACCTAGAGGGCCTAGCAAATATAATTAAATAATTAAAACATACACGTTAAATTTTACTCATATCACACATAGTATCATAAACTCAACAAAACTTTACTATTCTTTATAACTTATCACCATTAAGGAAAGTTGCAATGATAAATAATTAATTCAATAATGTTGTTTCGACAAGATCGATTGATTCAAGAAAATGTTCTAGAACTTACAACTAATGTAAGTTGCGGCCTAAAAAAGGTAGAAAACTGATTTAAAAACTTATTAGAAGCTCCCGAAAAATGGTAGTGCTGCGACACGTGCTCAGCTGTTTGCTCTCTTCGCAGTTGCTTCCTTTTCCGGGTCGCTTAGTTTCACAAAAGGCACGCACTTCCACCCTAAAGGTCTCTCAATTGCACCTCAGCACTGACTGTCACAAAGTTCGAACACTTTACGCGAAAATTTTGCAGCGATTCACCAAATTGCGTCCATCGGCATGGTCACTTTATCCAATCGACAAAAAGAGTGTCGATTAAGCAGAGATTCCAGATTGGGTCCGCGGTGACACCATCTTTACTAAAGAGCGAATAGAACGGATTTATACATAAAAAAAAGAGATTCGTGTCACCGCGGCCCCAATCTAACATCTCTGCGATCAAGCCGCTAAGAAGAGGCTTGGTATGGGTGATGATATAAATGTTTTTTGGTTCGTCTGGTACTCGAGTTTAAGGACAGGGGTCATTAAATAAAACTGTTAGTTTTACTCTGGATATAAGTATCAGGAGGGTTTAATTAACAGAGTTTAATTAACAGGAGATGGTTTGTCTGGGCTCGTCGTGAAAGTATGAATGGAGATTGAACGTGTGGTCAAGAAGTTGATGACTGTTTTTTCAGGAGAGAAGGGGGGCAATATTGAAATCAACAAGAATCGTTTCAGATTTTCAATTTTACGAACTGTTGGTGTTTGTTTTGGTAGTGGCGAATCTAGGCTAAACTGACGGAGATTCTTATGATGATATAATAATTTCTTAATGTATAAATCAGTTCTGGGATTTAATGACGCAGAAGGTAATTTAATTTAAAGTGCAATTAGACTTTAAAATGAATTAATTCCAGTTTAAAAGTACAGATGATCAGCAAATTTCAGAATGCAGTAGTGAATAATTTCCGCTGTTAGACAGTTAATTTAACTTATATCGTATTTTTGAAAGTTTATCAAAGCCTTGCAATAAGAATAAAAGTTGCACGGTCAGGAAATATTTTCCTGGCCGTGCAAGAGGCTCGTCTTCCTGAGGGTCCAGAAGATGGCAGGATTTATCGAACTCTTCAAAAATGGGCCGTTGGACCTATCGACTTATCCCGGACATTTCCCGGGGATCTCATCTTAGCCAAAGTATTATTTGTTTCAGATAAGCAGGGCAAAAAAATGAGTAAAGTTTTCGCTTCGTATGAGGGGCCATACGAAATTATAGAAAGAATAGCTCCATCGACATATCGACTAGACGACCGTATAAAAAATAAAGAGAGAGAAAAATTCAATTGAGTTTTATAAAAACAATACATAGCATGAACCATTAATCAATTTTCTCTTAGCAAGATGACAACAAAAACGTCCATCATCGTACTAAAGACGGCTTCTTCAGAGAACAATGGAGCGATACTTTCAAGATTCAAATTTAGGGAATAGTATAGTATTACCTGTTTACTGTAACCAATTACTATAAATTATAGTATAACCTGAATGATTAATCTGCGAATTAAGAAAAACCAAGACTACAGGAAGCGAGAATCATGAGGTGACAACAATCAACTTAACCTATAACCACATAACGAGGACCTTGCTGACGATCTGTCAATGAAGAGGGATCAGGTGGAGCTTCCTGACATTTCACGCAGTGGAGCCATGTCAGAGATATTAACGACGGATAATTAGAGATGATCTGTAGTTGTCACAACCGCTGTAGCACAATTTCAACAAATTGTTTAAGAGGCGCCATCTGGATTTCGAGATCGATCCGAGATCAATGACCGTGGCCACCCAAGAGAAAGAGGACGCCACTGAGTAACTTAATACTCAAAATTGGCTATTCAGAATTGCTCGGGAACAGAAAGTCAGTCTGTCCAAGCCCGAGCAAGATATAATACCTCAAAATGGATGCCTTTAAGAATTTCCTGAGGAGTCAACAAATTCTGATGTAAGAGTGGAACGATTTGGCGGCGGAAATGGTAGAGCTTCGTCGCGGTGGGTCTTCTTGAGTCTCAGGATAGAAATTCAGCCGAAACTATAGTTTCATAACATTTGAGAGGATTTGTAAAATATAAGGCAGCCATACTAGGTTGAATTGCTCCTTAGAGAAATCCGAGCGAGAATAAATATTTTGATATTGTATAACTTGGGAAATTCCTTAATATAAAATCTTTGATATTATCTTAAATTAAATCTGGTCAAAAGAAATAGCAAAAGATAGAATTAATATTACAATATATTATAAATCAAGTATTTTTCATTTGTAATATTTTAACTTATAATTTATTTAATTCTTTTAATATATTATTATTCTTATTTTTGGTTTTATTTCTTTTATGACAAACCTCCTGATATTATTGTACATGTTTTGTGGTTTAATATCTGTGTTTGTTATAATTGTCGTTGTCGAAAATCCGAGTTTGAGCTTAGTTTTACTTATTACTATGAATTGATAATTAGTAAATAAGAATCTATTTTCCCTGAGATTGATCTCCAGGTTTATTTGAGTTTTACATAAAACATAATTTTTTAGTATTTTACATAATTAAATAGCTTTTGAGTACTGTATTTTTTACTAATTCTTGTCCATCTCATATGTGAGTTTGATACATGCAGTTGTTTTATTATATATCTCTTTAACAACCTATCCTTCTTTTCTGCAGAAGAAGAGACAGATGGAGGAGTTAAGGTGAAATGCCGTCGAAAGGACCACAAAGAGAGCTTTAGGCTGGAGGGGTCGTGATGCCTCACTTAACACAATAATGGCCAATGAAATGGCTTTCCTGGGAAAGGCAGCGCCTTTTACGGAAGGTCTTGAAAACTCGGGAAAGACGATGACTTCTCCCAAGCATCACAGAGGTCTTTGAAGAAATGTGGTTTATCTCAAGCGAGAGAGAAGACAAGGAACAACTGTTTGAACAGGAGCAACAATTAACAGCACAGCTACATGATGTAAGGGAATTGGAAGCCAGTGCACTAGAACCAGCCCCTGGTACTTCAAAATGCGATCGAGATTGTTTCTGGAAAGTACATTCCAGGCCCGGAAAGTTGGAGAGAAAATTGAAAATTACAGGCCTTGATTTAAAAACCCTTAGAGGTGATGCATGAGTCGACGACGCCATTATCAGTGGCTATTTCATGGTGCTAGTCAGACAAGGAAGCATCCCTTGGAAAAAGCGGATTGGGTCGATCAACACTTTTTTCTACCGGAAGCATTATCAGGAGGGTTTCGAGGGTGTCAAAAATGAACCAGAGGAAGACAGGTCGTTGAGGCAGACCTCTACCTGATCCTCCTTCACCAGGAGACCATTGGGTAATAGTCTCCCTCCAGCAGAAAAGACCATCACCTACTGGAACAGTATCGGTGGTTACGAAAAAATTAGGACTGAACATATCCTCAAGTATTTAGAATTGAAATTGATGAATAAGCGAGAAGAGGTCCTCAAAAGCGACAGATGGGTCCTCAAACCAGAAAGATTGCAGACCAGATTGAATTGCGAAGGAGCTAGTCAAGAACTCGCTTATCTACGCTGGCATTATACTTCTTTTATTCGTTTTCTATTTTTTTCGTTTTACCTATGATAATAAACTCCGTGAACTTAGAACTTTAAGTTTCGTTTTATTTCCTTTTTGGAATGAAACCGGATCTTTGCTTTCAAGAATGCACTCCATTTGAGGGGGTATTGTACATTTAATTTCTATGAGTTTTGATCTTGAATACTAAACTCTGCACTGGTCAAGAGCACCGAGGAGAATACTCGGAAGATGTTTAATCATTGTAGGGTTAAGCAACGAGAAAGAATATCTCTGTTTCTCTCCATATCATGTAGATAAGTATTGAGGCGTATTCTCAATTGAAGATTAAGCTAAACAGAGTTTTTGTGCTAGTTGATAAATTAAGTGTATATAAAGGGTTAGTAAAACACCAACGACGAAGAAGTCTCCAGCTTACCTAGGTAAATTGGGTTCTCGTGGCAAAGATTGTCCCTGACTTTGGTGAAGCTGTCGCATCTCCCTGGCTGAAATAACCACGAGAACAGCACGACTCGTGCTTAGTAGATTAGATGAACCTTAGGCTGAAATAACTGAGGCAACCCTAACCTAAAAAGGGTGCGAGGAAATCACTGGAATTGGCTGGCTAAGATAATCGCTGATCGCCTCGCTACAAGACGGAATCGTTTACATGAAAGATCAGGATATGATGTGTGAATATTGTTTGGCGTGGTTGAAATAACCCGCCAAAAGTAAAAATCTCTGCTGGGAGGCTGAGCAGTGGGTGAAATTACTTGCTTCAATGCACTCCGTCAAGGACATCTCCAAAATTGGCTGCAGATGCCGATCGGGATTTTTTGCTCTGCAAGGAGACATCCAAGTTTTGCGATAATATATTTTCTCCTTTTTTCTATTGAGTAAATCCTGTCAACCGCTGCCAAAGCTGTCACGAATTGCCTGAAAGTCCTTAACTGTTTCCATTGCTTGATTATTTATACTTGTTCTGCACAAGAACTCGTAAGTTCATTTTTTTTATCATTTTTTTGGTTACGGTTGTTTTATTTGGGTGATAAGAATTATGTAAAAAAAGTTAGGTTTAATTAATTAGAAATTCGGTTAGTGTTTGTCCATTAACACTGATAGGTAAAATCAATTGACCAAATCAAAAAAGACCGTATTATAAGGCTAATCTCTTGTAGATGAGACTTTGAAATGATTGGTCGATCTGAAAGCTCACTAAAAACATTAAAATCTAGTCATAAGGAAATTTAATAAGCAAACTATTGTTTAAATTTCTATCATTAAACAATTGAAAGGGTTGGAGAAAGCGAATAGTACAATGTCAATTGTAAAATTATACATTATTGAATTTATGTTTTATAGAATACATATATAACGTTAGAGTCATTTCTTTTTATTATTTACGAATCAAATCGATGAACCAAATTGTTTACCTTAATAAAATCTCATCATTATTGTTGTGATTAAAAAATAGAATATTATAAATTTCAATTTAATAGAAAATCAATTATTATAAAATACCAATTTTTTAATGTAAAAATAAGTTGATGGTTTATCACTCAATTGATAACATTCGTGACAAATACAGAGCAATTTTTTTTCAGACATAGTACGTAGTAAAATGAAAAGAATCAAGAAAAGTAAGGAACATGAATTCATTCAAAGTGTCAATATAATAAAATGAATTATAATAATATTAATCTGTTTATTAATGAATATAGTGATGTTCATTTATATTCAATAGAGTGTCTGAATTCAAAATCTTTTCTGCTTATGTTTTGAAGACAATTGTTTATTGCTATAGTTTTTAAAATTTGTTTGTATAATTGATAGTATTGAAAATTATTACATTTTGTTCTTTCATAATCAATAACTGAAATTTCGTAAACGGCTTAAAAATACCAATATTTATAACATGAACATTTAAAATTTTTCAGAATCTTTTAGGATTTATATCTTTTCGAAAAATGGATGGACAATTAAGTTGAATTATGACAAAATTGTGCTGAAAAATTGATTTCAATTGGTCCAAAGCTCTGACGAGGAGCTTTGGTCCGAAAGTATTTGAAACAAACAAAATGAAATGGTAGCTTTAAATACTAATCGAGTTTGAAATGAAAACCATCTCTGTATTCATTGAAAAGTCTATTTCTGTATTGTGAAATAAAAATGTGCCTTTGTTGACAAGCAGCTTAATCAAAATAGAACTTTCTTATTCAACGCAATTGACACATAAAACCACATACATTCTCTCACCATACAAAACAAAAACACTGTATCGTAAAAACACCTTAATAAAAACTTATAAAAGTCTTGTAAATGAATGAAATCTGGCAAAATAAAAAATAATGGAATATAAGTTTTCAGGCATTGCACATAGAGATCCCTGAAAAAACGAACAGGAAGGTGGCGAAAAATGAGAGTAGAACATAGAGCATTTAGTAAACATACATTTAAACCGGTAGCAAGAAGTAACAAAAAACAATGGTATAATAAAGAATAACGTAGAGTTGCAGACAGGCATCCTTCCCTGGTTGCTCAAAAGGACGTACCTAAACCTTATCTCTTCCAAGTCAAAGGGATATTCGATTATACCAGTGGTAGGCACTCTTACACGAAGAATGTCTTGTTCCGTGGGGAGGTAGTTTGGCGCTGCGACTCGGTCTATCTCCTGCAGGTAACTGTAAACATTGTCTTTTCAATATCTGACCAGTGCGGAACTTTCGTTTTGGAGCCTTTAAACATTTAATAACAAATTGGCACACCAGCGAGTGAGGATTTGCATTTGCCAACATGGCATTTTACTTGATTCAACCAAAATACAGCTAGGACCATTTGATTAATCAAACTTCAAAGATGAACGGTTGCAAAGTATTTATGCTAATGCGCTGAATCACACTGAAGAGCTTTATTCAAGTGTCTCAACTTAAGCAACATATAATGGGTCAATAACACTGTCATCACACGTCACTTGAACGGCTTACTTGCAACTTTGAACAGTCACCTCGATCTTGTCGATTGAAAAAATAGTTCACCTAACGTACTGCTGTTTACTATCAGCCTCTAAGCCAAATACTTCGTGTCAATTGGAATGCTCAAATTGTACGACTAATTTGAATGTCAGCAGATTTGCAACCACGCAGCAGCTTCTTCTTGCAGTTATGAAACGAACAAACAACGCTTTCATTGGACGCTGCAATGATTCAGCGGGACGTAAGTTATCGTGGTAAAAACTATAACATTTCCAACTTTTGTCATTGTTTCATTAGGCTTGTCAATTGTTCACGGGCCATTCTTATCGGCTAAGCGAAAACTAGAAAAAGCTTTGGACAAACAAAGGCCACGAATTGCCAGCTGAAACAATTGAGCCAAATTCTACAGTGGTAATTGAATAGAGAGTCGGATTCAATTGAGCAACGATTATCTAAAATTTGGACAATTGATTAGAAACGGTTAGAGCCTTGGGCTGCTCGTCGATTAATGGCAAGCGTAATCAGCGCTGCTCTGGTAATGAACTTCTGCGAGAGAATGGTCTTCGATTGGATTCTCGTCGAGGAGGGCGCCTCTTAGTCCTGGCAATAATAACGGAAAACTCGCCAACGATAAAAATAATTATTCGTCATCGTGATAACGGACTACAACTCCCAGAGAAGAGACATGGACGACGATGATAAGGCTGCAAGTTGAGAGCGAAAGAAGCGGCTGATGAACGAGAAACAAAGGGAGCGTAATATTTGAAAACAAAGAAATCACCCGCGGAAGTAATGCAAAATATGAAACGAGGCTTCAGACAATGTCACCCCGCTGGGATGTAGCGAGCGGACGTATGCATCTGCCATTTTCGATGTCATTCGTCGTGACACTGCGCACTTTGCAACAATTCGCGACAAGTAAAAATAACCCGATCGATATTCGAACGCGCAAAAACAAATAAGAGGGGCCAAAGTTCGCTCAGCCAGGGACACGTGGGACAATGCTGTGCTGGCGGCGCGTTCTCATGTCCGATCGTTTTTTTGTCTTGTTTTCTCTCTCTTCTCAGCCCGCTTATACTTACTATTTAGCTGAATCTGTCAGCTGGTACTCTCTTCTGCGGTCGTAACATTCTTGTATGCCTGAATCATTCCATAAATCTTTGATAGCTTCCACGTATGGACTCTCAAAGGTCGTTACTGTTTCGAAATCCACGCCGCGTACAAGCTCAGCTTTTTCCTGTTTCAACATGTAAAAATATTGTTCAGCCATTATTTCAACTTCTTATTTTCAAGCATTCAATCAAATCATCTAATCTAAGCTTTCAACAAATACTCATTATTTTGTTATCATTCTTGTTCTGATATTATCCTTTTTTAAAATATCAATCAAATTGATAGGTTCGCTTTCTGAGCTTCTGGTCAATTAATTCAATTTCAACGTTAGCCATTCGACTCGCGGTCAAGAACTTTTTACTTCACAGTACCATTGATCTATACAACAACTTAGTCGATGCAATCTTGTTACATTTATTATTTAAGCACAATAATTGCTATTTAAGCATCACTTCAAAACCTTTTTCATTGGATAATTCATTGACGAGATTTAATCTAACTGCTGATTGTTAAACATTGCAGTCATCAAGAAATTACAAAACAATTTTGAATTTCAATTAATTGATGTGAATAAGTCTTCATTTGAATATGAAACTACAATTTGTTTCTGTATAGTTGACAATTTATTTTATTGAAAAATCAATCTTTTATTTACAGCTAGACATTTTTATTTGTAAAAGGGATTAACTTTTCCAAATCTAATTTGCCCTGTGATTGACATTTTAGAAAGATACATTTTTCAGTCGTACGTTTTCGTTTTATTTGATGTATTTTTTATTTCATTCTATTGCTTATAGTGTCAACTTGTCAAATTTTTACATTTTATTCGATTTTAAATTAAGAACATAAACCTTTCATTAAATTTCATTGTATTTTTTACCGAAAACAAATCATTTTAACTTCAATGATTTGCATGTTTTACAAATAATTTACTACATTCATCATTTTTCAATGAGTAATGCATGAACGATTTATTAACTATCATAAATCTATATTTTCTGTTTATAATCATCACATCAAATTATTTTCAAGTATTATTTCATTATAACACAAATGTATATTAATTACAAAATAAAAAATGAGTACAATGTCATCATTTGTATTCATTTCTAATACATATATTGAACATTTTTTAATCTAATTGACATAATCTACCTTTTTATTTGTCTTGAAATTAATATAACAAAGTTAATATCAGTTTGTAATTTCAATCAAACTTACAATAATAAATTACAAAAATGCAATTTTGTTGAACATAAAGCTAATAAAATCATGTCGTATAAAAAATATTTTCATTGAATAATACTTTGATCATTATTATACACAAAATAATCGGACTTGTTTAAAGAAATAATTAACTTAATGAAATATATGTATTTCATGATTTTATGTTCGAGTTTAATTCGCTTTATATGCAGGTTCTTTTTTAAATGACTTCACCACTTTTGTAAAAGAGCTTATATTTTCAGCAATGAGTTGTTTATCATTTTCCACATCAAAATTGCATATTGTGGTATTTAAAACAAAGTAAATATCGCGAATATTTATTACTCTCGGTATTTCAAGAAAGTTTATTCTATAAATACTTAACATAATTATGAGTTGTTTATTAATTATATTCTATGAA
>JABFQD010000838.1:0-21941 GCA_022817045.1 Psix sp. ZL-2020 | reverse complement strand
AAGAAGTCTGAATGAAATTATAAACGAATAATTGATGTACCGTAATGAAGAAGATTAAATTTTTATTAATCTTTCAGTAATCATTTTGAAATTTTTTTATAAACTTATAAACTTTTTAAACTTTTCTTTTTATCATATGAAATATTTGTAGAATAATACAAATGAAACAAATTTTTATTTTATACATAATACAAAATATCATGGAACTATAATTGAAATTAGCTATCATTTATCAAATAATTTCCATTACAGATAAATTATCAAGAGATTCAATTTTAGACCACGAAGCCAAATTGACTGGCATTGACGAAATCTCCACAGGTGATCTTGAAACTGCTGCAGGAACGAATGTTTTACGTCCGTTATTTGTGTATAGGCATCAACTAGCATCACGCGAGCGTGCCCGCAAAGCTGGGGCTAGAAGATTTTTCGTAGGATCGCCACAGACATAATGTAATTAAAGTTTCAAGAAGCCTTTTTACATTTCTCTCAAAGCCAATAATTAAAATAAATGAAAATAACATTTAAAAAAAATCAACCATACTTTTAACAAATTCTTTATACAAAAAAATTAATGCTTCAATTAATTTCGAATTTTGCTCTAAGTATATACAAATTTTGTATAGAAAATATATTCCAAGTAAAAGAACAAATTTTTTTTTAAAAACAAATACTTTAATTAAAGATGCCGTTACTGTACAAGTTAAATAAATGCGTTGAAAAGTAAAGAAAATTAATTTCAAAAACACTTCTTTTTATTCAGTGTACATTCATTTCAACTTTAACCAATAATTTATAATTATCTACATAACAATGTTATCCAGTTTTAAATAACATCCTGAATAGGAAAATACTTTTTTTCATCACTGACTTCACTTTTCACGAATATTATACTTCTTGTTCATGATCCAAGTGGAAAATCAAAATAAAAACCTATCTGGTGTGTTTAATCAAACGTCAGTTACAATATAAAACAAATTAGGTTTATAAATTATTAGCTGAATCAGATTCTGTTACTAGAGTGACTTTTGATGATGTGCTCTCTATACTTATTTGTTGTATAGCTATATGGTGGTTATGAGAACTTTTTGTAACTGGAATTCTCAGCTTGTCCTGTTCGAAGGTATTGTCATAATGGGTCTCTTTAGATTCTAATAGCCTCCTTAAGTTATCAGTAGAATTTCTGAAATTGAAGAGAGAAATTCCACTTTAAAATCTACTTTACATCGAAATTAAGAATTTAGCCTATGTTCAGTTAACTCGTTAAATATAGATGAGCTGAGCAATCTAAAATCAAACTCATGTTTTATGCGATTATTTATTTAACTCGTCGTGCCGCATAAGTCGCGAGTCGTCGCAAATTCAGTTGTAGGGATTTCCAATCTAGCACGATGATTTAATTCACATTGTTCTAGACTTTGACGTGTAATCAAATAATTTACGTGATCAAGTAAAATTCAAATTTGACTCAGGATATTTTATTCATCCGATTATTATAAATGAATGAATCATTTTATAATAATTTCTACCTTAAACAATAATTTTTCAGCTTTTATTTCAGTTTATTTTCATTAAACTGATTTATTGATATCCAAAAACAAAAATAAAAGTTTACTTTTAATATTTTACTTGATCACGATTTATCGCAAGTCTGATTAATAAAAAACTATGTTAAATAAAATCCTATTGAATGAATATTTTACCTAATGTTCTGCCGCTGATTATTTACATTGTTAGTAAAATTTTTATTATATAACAAAGTCGTATTTGCTTGCTTGGTTTTAGACGTGGTTTTTCTGCACAACAATGTTTTCTTAAACGCTTCTCTATATCTCGTGCTCATGAGATTATATAAAATCGGGTTTACAGTTGTACTAACATAGTACAAACATCCACTAAGAAGATATAGCCACTCGCTCAAGTCAGGGTAGTAATCGGAAGATTGTCCGTACACATAAAGCAGTCTTTGAGCATGAAACGGAGCCCAACATACAAAAAACATCACCACTACAGCACCTACAATAATGATTTTTTTTATTTAGGTTACACTGTTCCAATTTTGCCTTTCTAGCCGAAAAATGATAGAAAATATGATCACATGCAATATTCCAGTAAATAGCCCAAATTAAAATAAGCTTACCGAGACCAATATTGCTCATTCATAACAGTTTCGAATACTCGAATATAATGGAAATTATTTTAATCGAAATACAATAAGTATGAATAACTTTTTGACTTTAGAGAATTTTCAGGAATTTTGCAGTAGTTCATACTTTATTAAATTTCAGTTTAATGCAGATCGTCTGAATATTCATAGGAGAACTTGAACATAAGAAACAGAGAAGTCATACTTAACATTCTTATGATACTCCTTCTCGAACGAACTCTTTTACAATCATAATGAGCTGAATTCCTTAGTTCGCCCTTCTCCAGAGAAGTAAGTCTTATGCTGTTCCTTATTTTTAGTCCCATTCTTACGTATAAAATTAAAATGATGAGCATTGGGATTGAAAAAAAAATGATACAGCTCAATTCATAAATAGGAAAGTCCGGAAGTATCATCGTACAAACTGCTGAGTCCGCAGAGAAAGTCCCTGATCCTGATGAAAAACTTATTTTCAATTATCTCGTTGTACATTTTATGGCTTCTGTAGATTAAAATATGTTGAAAAATTTAGTACCAGGAGGGTACTCCAAGCAATGGACCTCAGTGTAGATTGCGAAAGGAAGAGCCGAGATACAGCCGATCAACCAATATCCAACGATGATTTTGATAAGCCGTCGCTGTCCACTCATAGCATTTAAACTTAAGGGATGACAAATCGCCATATATCTTTCAGACGAAAAAGCCACTATAGTCATAACTGAGACATAAGATGACCTGCACGAAAGTAAAACTGTGTTATTAATGGTAAATTACAGTATAATTAATCGTTGCAAAACCAACTTACATTTCTGATACGTAAGCTCGTAATTTACAAAGCCCTATACCTAAAGCCCAAGGATATTGTTGCCAAAATACACTGAGTTCATTAGGTAAACCTTAAATATAAATCAAGATTGCAAATTATTAATTTATAATCCAATACATTTTAAAGAATTATTAATTTTAAAATATTACACTTTTAAATTTATTATTATATTAGAATAAATGATAACTTACTATTTTTGATTAAGTATTATTAAAACGCAATTGAATATCATAAAAATTATAAAAAGTCCGAAGATATTTCATTTACTTTAAATATGTCAAGTAATAAAAAGATTATTCATACTGTTGATTAAAGAATAAAGTTAGCGAATAATAATAAAAAGTAAATAATAGTAAAATATGATATATTTATAATGATTATAAATACATTATAAATTTGTATATCTATATATGATATTATTTTTTGATGAAATGAAAAATCTTGCATTTAAGTAGCATTTTACTTATTATGACGCTTGAAAACTTGTGTCAAAATAGCTAATTTTTTCTTCGTGTATGCTTGACATTGATACAGATGTTTCAATATTGAACATATCTTTAAAGTTTAACAAGACGCATTTGCAGCCAACAAACAAAGGTTGTACCACGTAATCACGCACGGTAAGATTAATTTAATACTCTTATCTATTAAGTAAGTTACTCATTTAGCGACGTTCATTTTATTCAACATCAAATTTAATTTATAATTTTTTTTGTACGATCGTTTTCGTCAATTTGAAAATAGAATAAATTTTTATAATCAAATAAAAATATTCACAAGCAAATTATCATATTTTTATTCAGTAAAAATGTAACAATTAAACAAAAATTATAAATAAAAAATCTTAATTGACAAATAAGGATCAATTTCTTTTAATAATAAATGATTTATGACACTCGTGATAGATAAATCAAATGAACAATAACAATATCATCTAATTTTTGCTTTCGAAGCTACATAAAAAATGTTGCATTGTCAAACATACCTAAAATTAAAAGCATCAAATCAGATATGGCTAAACTGAAGAGATAATAATTTGTCGCATTTTGCATCGATGAATTTTTTATAATAACCATACAAGTAGTAATGTTGCCAAAAACTCCTGTCATAAATATCAAAACGTAGATGATTGTCATCGGCAGAACCAATTTCATTGGCAGATATTTGGGCCCAAGAACCGCCTCGAGATACTCGACCTCTGAGAGGTTCGATCTCGCGAGCTCCTCCCAAAAATCTTCTTCATCCATCGTTCAAGTGATGATCAAAATTGTCCAAAAAGTATGTAAAACACGAAACACATTTTCACGAGTCGAGGCGAAATACTTTGAACATTGTTATTCTCGCCGAGCACACACCGCTAATTTAAAAAGACGACAGAAGAAAGGACCCAATTTTCAGATGTGATAGATAACAATCTGTCGTCGAGTAGACGGCCAACGACACTGATTACAATTTATGTACAGAGAGACATTGCGGTGTTTGTCATCTCTCAATCATATTCTGCGATGGGAATGTTTACGATGCGGCGTTATTTTAAAAACAGTAATGCGATGTCAATTCGACATCTACTCTACTTTTGTTATGATTCCAAATCATTCGATTTGAGTAAAAATGAAATGCTTTAAAGAACATGATCTGTAGATAAATAGATGATGATGTACTTCGTGATCTCATCATTTTATAACAGAACGTCAAATAAACGAATGATAATTTATTTTGAAAAATATGATACTTACGTTTTTTAATGTTATTTTAAAATGAGTTTGAAATTTGCACGACGAATGGTTAATAGAAATCATTTATAAAATATTAATTATCGAATATATATTTGTAAATTAACGTAGTATTTTAATGAGCACATTTTAAGTATCAAAGTATGGAGAATAATCTACACAAAGTTTAGAAACAGTAATGATTTATTTTTCTAAACATCTCAGAAAATATTAAATAAACTATTATGAAACAATTTACATTGGTATGTACATTTACTTATAAAAATAGTGCCATGATTACCCGTCAGTACATAACAATTAGTTATGAATGAAGCGCCTATTTAATAACGGAAATTGAATGTGATTTCAGTTGCTGATTTAATCACTTTAATCATCTGATTCGGAGGAATCACTGTCACTGGCGTTGACATCCACTTGGGCTATTCTGTTTGGGTTCACAAACAGATCCTCTTCAGTCGTATTTTCTTCTAATTTTTTTTCTTCGAACTCTTCCGGCCAACATTTTTGATCCTTAAGAAATTTTATATGCTTCTATAACAAGAAAAATAAATACATGAAAATTCCATAAAAATTCATTTTCAAGATAAGTTTGTATATTCGCCTTCGACTCATTAAATAAACATACAATCTGTGGTGTCTATCAGACAAAGATTCACTTGTAGAATATATTTTCTACAAATGTCACATTCAACATTCAGAATCAGTATTCTCTCGCAGATTTACCTTGTCCAATATATTGACAATTTCCGCCTTGACTTTGTCTCCCTCTTGTATAGGTTCGACTATAACGTAATCTCCTTTCTTTATCCAGTGCGAATTCCTATATTTGGTTGGCATCGATACCAAATATTGATTCCCCGAAGGCTCCTCTACACCGTGAAGATTGTTTCCTTTGGGTTCAATTACCTTCACTATGGTCTGAATGCTCGTTGGCACGTTAAAAATCTCCTCCACTTCCTTCTTTATGTACTTGTACTTCCTTGCCTTTGACATTTTTCTCTGCAACAAACCACAATACTCGCGATTCAGTAACTCCATTAATCGGTATAAACCTAACTTACATATTTGCAATTCTTCAAAACCAAATTATTCAATTATCTGAACCTACATGAATTTACAAAACAGTTTTATACTTAAGATTCATTATACATCTTTCTTTCCAGAAAATATCCAAAAGATCAAAACACACATTAACCTTTATCTCTGTCCTTGTTATCCACAGTATCATGAAATCCATCTAGAACGCCACCTGTCTTCTCAATTATCTGCCAAATATTTAAACTCTCTCCTGGAGGAATATCATATCCACTTTCCAAACCGTGCGGATTGGACGGAGTTTTACATTCGTTGGTCGACTCTTTCCTCAACACAGTGTCGACCTCTACTGAAGCGAAAAATGCCACCGACATGGGCAGATCTTTCATACCTAGCTTCAAAACACAGAAAGACCTGGTCATCAGGTTGGTGATGTGCATAGCCAGCGCCGCATTGTATTTATGTTTCGATGGTACCAGATACCGGATTTCATCATGGAAAGATAAACAAAATCTAACGTTGTCATCCATCAGCCAACGCATGCAGACCAACATCAAGTGCAGGAAGTCGACCGCTCCACTCTGCACCACCCAATTAATTTTCGTTGGCAAATATTTCTCGCTTTCCCTATCGTTTCCTTCCAGGGCTCTGCTTAAGCGCGAATTCAAAAAAGGCGTAATCGGCGTTGGGTTATTTGCGATTTCTTCCAGCCGGTTGAACATTGCAGACTCGGAACCACCGACCCATTGACCTTTGTTGAACATAGTCTGAACCGGCTGTCCATATAATTTAGCGATTTTGAATATCTCGAAAGAAGAGTACGGCCGATCAGCCAATTCGGAACTCACAAACTCGGGATTCAGAGTGAATACTTTGCGACCTTTTGTCAGGTCGAACATCTTGCGTGCTTTAGAGCTGGCTTCGCCGTCGGTCATTACAGGGTTGAATTGTCTGAGAAGACTTTGCGCGAACCTCAGACCCGCGCCATAAATACGTGCGTAATTAATGATTTTTGCATGGTCGCGAGATATTCCGGATGCTTTCGCAGTTACGCTGTGCATGTCCGTTCCGTTACTCTTGCTTCCTACCAGAGTCATCCAGCCGAATGGTGTAACACCATGAACTTTTGCACTGTAAGCGTCACCGATGATAGAAGCTAGCGAGGAAAGTATATGTTATTTTGTTGCTACTTTTGAAAAGATTGGTATTTGAAAATTTAACTGAATAATATTAAATTTATTTATTTAGATATGAAATTTTATTACTGTTGTAGTTAGATGATTCATTTTTCTAAAGATTCTAAAATTACATAATTAATGAATAGCACAGTACGAAATTAGTGAAGGAAAAACAGTATTTTAATGAGTTGGGATGTTTATTTGTTCCAAAGGTTGGAAATTTTCCATGTACGTTTAAGAATGGTGAACCATATTCTGATAGCCACTGATTATGTAAACAGTTTACATAAAACTTACATCAATCAAGTTCTTCATTATAAAGTAAAATGTGTTTAAATTGTATGTATGGAATACCTTCACTATTTTACAATGTTAAATAATTGAAATTTATATTTTATGCGTATTGATTTATTAAGAAAGATGTTATTTTAAATATGAACTATTTTAGCAAAATAAAATATAATACTAAGTAATGTTCTTTTGATATAAATAATTTGGAAAAATAAATTAACATAATATATATAAAATTACATTTATCAATATATTGGCTGTAAGCTTTTTAATAATTCATAAAACTACATGGGGAATATAATTACCAATCCACAACTCTTGACTGTCAACATCTGCGCCGACAATATTATAACCAGGGGGCGCTTGAATCATTGCACGCAATTCTGAACCTACTCTCTCTGGATCAGCATTTGATGCAGTCATCCAAGTAGATTCAACGGCACGACGAGTTAAAGTACCAGCAACAACAACTTGAGGAATAATTGCTCCATATTTAATAGCTTTTTTGTTTCTTCTGTATTTAGAAATAGTTTTATCATCAAGCCACACTACTGTTTGTGATAATATTCGATTCCGATTGTTTCGCCAATAAGACACCATCCTGGCGATCTTCAGCACTTGTTTAATTAAAAAAACACAATTTAATTAGAATATTGAAATTGATACATAAACTAATAAAGCAACATTTTCAAACAAAGTTGAACATATTAGTTATTTTCTTTCAAACTAAACTAAAATGTTCAATCATTTAATTAAATATATTCAATTATTTAATTAAATTGAAATAAATTAGAAACCTTTATTAGCACTAGCATCCAATCCTGCTAAAACGTTGTCTGATAATTTGTTCAAAAAGTCCCTGGCTAAAGGATTGCCTACATTAAAAGAAGATCCATCCTTGTGTGGTAATTTGAAAAACCAACAACAATTGTCAATATCAACATCGCACCAAATTCCACTACCTTTGTAGAAGGTTGGATTCTCTTTTTTCTTATATCTCCAAAATTCTTGTTTCGTAAGCTGATTTTGTACGTCTTTTTGAAAATTCGTCATAGTGTACCCCATTGAAGGACAATCCTCCTCTGACTTTGGCAAAGGGCACTGCAGTATTAATTCCTTTATAGGCAGATCAGTCTCAATTTTCGGATCGTCATTATACGGAACCAAAAATCCCCAACCATGTTCTTTGATGTAATGCAAAGGGTAATTTTCCCAAGTCAAATTTAACAGCTTCGGTGTGATTTGTGTAGAAGTACTTATATTCTCTGGACCAATCCACCAGTCCTCTGTTTTATCTTTTGGACACAACTTGCGATACCACTCAGGGTAACCTGGCATAAAGGTCGGCTTTTTAGGAAGTAGACTTTTCGTATCATACAAGTAGTCAAATTTCTTCTCTAACGGATCTTCCTCGTACTTTTCTTCATCAGACAAGTACTTTAATTCTTCTATCTTTCTCTCTTGTCTCCTCAACTCTCTTTTCTCCCTTTCCTGATTAATCTCATCCCTAACCGCTTTAGGCTTGGCCGACTTCATTTTGATGTCCTTCGTTTCCCAGTTTTGATCCCACATCCACAAATCCTTTTTATACTTTTCCCCATGCATCAACTGACAAACCTCGTCAGCCCTCTTCGCCAGCATAAATTTAGCTTCATAATTCAAATCTTCAAAGGTCGACTCAGATTCTTCCAAGTATCTTTGCCAGTTTGTATTGACCGGCAAGTATGCAGTCCCCAGTTCCAACATCCCCGCCAGTGTCACTGGGTGCTGGAACCTCTCCTGGAACATAGGGTAAAGTACTCTGAACACATTATGTGTCGCGACCACATCTGTCGCACAATATTTCATCAACTCGTCAAATTTATCTCTAATAGACAGCAAAGTCCCAACAACAAATTCATCCCTAGATGTTTTGCTCAATTCTGCGCCGCAATAGAGTTTATAAACTTCAGCTAAGCTGTTCAAAGAGCTGATGTTCCGCCATTCTTCATCGTCCGACTTTTTATTTGACTTGAGAATGTTCCTCTGATAACTGTTGACACCGCTAACGCACACATGCAAAGACATCGTATCAAGGAATCGTGTCCCAGTGTGGTTCAACCAATACTGCTCTTTAATTCTGATTCGATCGTACGATACATTATGCCCAATAATGATTTTGGGTTTTTTATGATGTTTGTTTAATTTCTTTCCATTCTCAGAAGACTCGCTTTCAATGGGAATCAACATATCAGGCGAATACAAGCCTTGGTTCACGATGTTAAGTGAGTCTTCAATTAGAGGCTTGGACACCCAACTGTACCAGGCTTTGGAACTTACTGCAGTCGCCATTGTTGGCAAAGGTCCTTCTTTCATACACACTTCAACGTCAAATATCAATGCTTCTTCTAAAGGATAACTTACAGATTCAATTCCTTCTGAAGTATACCTAGTCCAACCTTCTCTGTAAATCCACTTTTCAGGCATTTTCGGAATCGGACCGAGTAGTGTTTTTATAATCTCGGCGTACGGCTTGATTTGAGAGCTGGCAATGTTGTAGAAGTGTTCTTCTAAGTTAGCGCCATTCAGCGGAGGCAATTTAATATTAACTTCTGGCAATATTTGCGGATCTTGCATGCTGATGTTGAACTTCTGAAAGTCTTCTTTGATTCTGGCTAGTTGCTCTTGATTCAGACATTCAGCTTCGGAGGATCCAAAGAGGTGTTTATACAATGATAAAGGAAGCATTTGTAAATTAAGTTGGTTAAACCGAGCTTCCGAAACATTGCGCTCGGAATTCGGTTTTGATGACGCATCGTCTGCTGCGGTTTCTGGTGCATCGGGTTTTGAACTAGATTTTTGTACGATTTCATGATTCACGGTTTTGCTTGCAATTGAACCTAGAAGTTTATATTGAAGAAATTATGATTGGAATTTTTTACAGATATAAAAAAGGCCAAGTGATGTCTTTTTGTTATTTCACAACAAAAAAAGGAAAAATAAGTAATGTTTTATGAACATTCACAAACTGTTTAATTTATTAAAATATTAAAGAGCTGCATATATTTTATTTAAATGATATCTATGATTTTTGTTATGGAATCTTTGCAGTAAAACATTACGTATTACAGCAACCCCTTTAAGGTATATAATTTTCATAAAAAACTACACTTCATTTATAGCTAGGTAATGATCTTAATCTTGTTGCTTTCGGTTTGTCTAAATAAAAAAGACAAAGTAATCTCTGCATCAAGCTAAATTGCAATATAGCAAATAAGTTTATGATTAAACAATGTGTTTATTGATTTTTTTGTTCAATTAATGTCGTATAAGCTTGACTTGCGCTGTTATTAGTGAAAGAAGTTAATAAAAAGTGGTTTAAAGCAAAAATTAAGTTGGTTAGTGAATGGAACATATCTTTAAAGTTAATTATTAATTTTTTTATTCCAAGTTTGATTTGATTTTGTTTTTATTATTCTAAATTCTGTTAAATTCGAATAATTTAATTTATTTTACTTTAAATATATCTTTAATCCCTATTATCAAGTGGTTAACGTTCTACATCAAATGGTTCGTTGAGAAAAGTTAATTAGTGTAATGGGGATGAAAGGCATGAGAAGTGTTATCTGGTCAAATTAAATTCTCTTTGATATTCAGTTAGTTATCTTGGTGAAAGTTAACTAAGGTTGAATACCACTATTATGATGAAATTATGAAAAACTAGTATCTTTAGTTGTATAGTACATCATAGAATTATATAAAGTTATGTCTGAAATAATTGAATAAAGTAATTAATAAATTCAAATCCTTTGATCATAAAAAATAAATAAATCGATATTTATTTTCTAAAATAGAAAGCAATTTTCACACAAATATGTGTTTATTTTGAAATATCACTTAAAAGTATCCAATATCCAATTCCAATAAATTCAAAAAACTATTTATATTACTTTAAATAACAATAAAATATTTTTTATGAAAATAATAAATCTAACAAAAAAAACATTTTTTCATAACTTCATTATAACGAAAATCATTCACTTTAATGTAAAATAATACTAAATAATTACCGGTCTGTTTTGAGGTTATATTATTGTTTCCTTCGTGTTTGCTTTTTTTCGATTTGAATTTTATTATACGTTTCGAGAATTTCATACATGATCGATTAAAAATAATTTTATTTCCGTACATGAAACGTTTGTTCCTTGACAAAAGTTTTAACATCTCCATTTTTAATAATTAAATAATCGGTTTTGAAGAACTACAAACTTTTTAATCACCATAAAGATCTTATTCCAACTTAAATTCTAATCCCGTTTGTATTGATTGACGATACAATAAAATTTTCATTTCAAAATCTTCTATCTATATAAATACGTAACATTGCTCAACAAAAAAGAAAAACTTACAGATTACAGATGGTTGAAATCCCGCGTGGTATAAGCCTAAATACTAGTTTCTCTATCTTCCTCTCACTCCAATTTATTGTCTTACTCTTTTCAATGAGTAAATCAATATCAAACAAAAATACTTATTTCTTTAAACGCAAAAAATTTTTATATTCTTTAATTATTTAAATCTTAAAATGAATCAAGAATATAAATTAACTATATTTTTTAACTTTATTAATAACTATAAAATTTTGACTTGATAAATGATTGAATTATGAAAATGAATGAGATATCATTTATTTTCAGTGAATGATATTATATTATGAATAAGAATGGTATTATCAAGAATGCCATTGTAGCATTGACACAAATAAGAGCGATATACAAATTTTAATATATTATATTTATTTTATCTATGTACAATAATAAATCGTTCGAAAATATTCATCGAGGCAATACTTTGAAAACCCTATTACATATGTACAGACACACTTGACAGTTCGCGATAAAAATTACTCCAAGTAAATACCTTACTGGAAATGTAGACATCAACCTACATTCAGTCAAAAAACGTACCTTTCGTATAAACAATCAAAATATAAATGCCCTCTGTAAAAAACACTCAAAAATGAATAATCTAAAGTCAAAAATCTGTGTCATGAGTCAAATAACTAACATATAATTTATTAACAAAAATAATAACAATGAACGGCAAATTGTTTGTGATATACTGTGAATTCTTTGTACGTTCTTGTTATTAGCACAGTTAAAAAGTAATTCTATCAAAAAATATTTCACAATGAAAAAAGTTGCGTCCCGTTTGCTATCTTGCAGTACTTTACGCAGATGGATCTCTCTTCATTAAATCTAAATCGGCTTCCATCATATCTCTAACTAGTTCCTAAGAAAATAAAAAATATTATTAGTACATAATCGATCTGATATTTATTATGGTTAAATAATTGTACTATTAAAAAATCGAACTAACTTGGAATGTTATGGTAGGTTTCCAGCCGAGGTGTTCTTTTGCTTTTGTAGCATCTCCTTGAAGGAATTTCTGTAAAAGTGTTATTTATAATATAAAGGGTAAGTTTTTAATTTTCTTTTATTGATTTTATGTTTTAAAATTTGTTTAATCAAATTTCAATAACATATAAATACTTTAACTGGAATGATGTTTTCAATTTGAAAAAAAGAAAAAGTAAAAAAAAACGGAGTCTATTAATAGTTTTTTAGTAATTATTTTTTAAATAAATCTATTTATAAAATTCAAAGAACATACAACTGGAGTTGGACGGAAATATTTAGGATTAACTTTGACCAAAATTTTGCCTGTATCAGCATCTACTCCCACTTCGTCCAAACCTTCTCCTTCCCATTTGATAGTTATATTGACGTATTTGAATGCTGCTTCAACAAATTCTCTTACACTATGCACCTCACCAGTTGCTATTACGTAATCGTCTGGTTGAGGTTGCTGTAACATCATCCACATTGCCTACAAAAGATAAATAACAATTTATAAAACTATGTTAAGTTAATATTGAAGAGGAAAATGTAATGATGCATCTTAAAAATTATAATCATAACAGGAAAAACTTAATTACTCATTTGTATAAAATTTAAAATGTATTGTGAAGTTTATTTTAAGACCTAGAAAATAAAATTAATTTTAAGAAAAATTAATTAAGAATTAAATTTAAATAAAAACATATTCAGTAATTCTTTGAAAACCCTTAACTACTTTGAATTAATGCTTTTATTTTATTATAGAGCAATGAAACTTTATAGAAAGCAAATTTAATTATATTAATTCAACTTTTACTCACCTTGACATAATCTTTTGCGTGTCCCCAATCACGCATTGAATCAAGTCTTCCAAGTTCAATAACGTCTAATAAACCATAGTACACTTTAGCAACAGACCTGTATAAACGAAATATCCTCATTAATGGAAGAAAAAATATATTGCGTTCACATAAGTATTGTTTTGTAATTTTTAATCATAAAATAAACATTGTTTGTTTAAAAATATGTATAAAGAATTTTGTTTCAATATCAGTTATGAAATAATTCAATAAATATTAATAAAATAAAAAATTGATTAAATCATATATATCTACAATTTCCTTTTACGGATGCATAAATAAAAAATTTATTTCACTTTTTCGATTATTTTATTACAATGTATTAGCTTTTGAAAAATGGTAAACACGTCCATAATTTTTAAATCATTTTTAATGAGTCTGATTATAATAAAGAAATTAAAATTATAATGTTCAAGGATTAATAAATCTTCACTTACCGCGTAATTTTTCTGGTTACAAAAGTTTCACCTCGCCGTGGACTTTCGTGATTGAATAAAATACCATTGCATGCGAACATCCCATAAGCTTCTCTGTAATTTACAGTTATCCAGTAACTATAAAGTTTAGCGCAAGCTGAAAAACATTCATAAAATTGTAACTCATTGTTTTTCTTTTTACTTGCATATTTTTATGGGCTTTTTGTTGTTATAATATTGATAAAGATGAATATTTGTATTTTAAAATAGTATAATTGATATGATTCTTTTTAATCTCGTTACTTAAGTAATCACGAATAATTAAACTGATAAAAACAATAGAAAATGAAATACAAAGGATGTATAGTTTTTATGATGTAAATATTGCTTTCAATTACCATATGGTGATCGTGGAGCAAACGGCGTTTTTTCATTTTGCGGTATCTCGACTACTTTTCCATACAATTCTGATGTGGAAGCCTGATAAAACTTGACTTTTTTTTCCATACCACAAGTTTTAATTGCATCTAACAGTCGCACTGTTCCAACAGCGTCTACTTCAGCTGTATATTCACTCAAATCGAAACTAACCTAGAGCATAAATAGTTCAATTTTTTCATTATTTAATATATGTGACAATATAAATTATTAATATTATATTCCAAAAATATAATTCTCAACATTTCATGGAATAAATTTTGCAATAAATTACAATTATCTTGGAAGTAGAATTGTTTTTAAATCCATTTATCAATCGAAACATTATTGCTTACTGATAATAAAAGTTTTAATTATAAAAAAATATCATAAATATTTATATTTGATATGAACACGAAACTGGTAATGAATTGTCAATTTCCAATTATCTATACATCATAATTTCTTCTAATAGAAATTTATAACAAAATTATCATTTAATGAATTTTCTTTGAATAGCTATTGAATTACATTTGACACTTAGTCTTATCCATTTATAAAGATTTTAATATAAATATAGTTATTTAGAGATAACAAAATAAGCACTTTAATAAAATTTGTTTCGCTCGTTAAAATTGTATAAAATCCCTGATGAATAGTTTCTATGCATTTTAATTATAAAATTAACAAATCCATATATTTATTTTTTAATTTTTATAAACTTTATATATTGAATTTTGTTATCTTATATACATATATAGAATATGACTCTAATTTGTATATAAAATGTAAATGATTACATGATAAAATGACGATACTGTATATAATATATATTTGTGTATAAGTCAGTAAAGTTATATTCATCATATTTCACGTCATTAAAACTTTTTTATCTTAATTACAGAAATAATACTGCTAATAGTATTTCTATTATTTCAAAAATTGTAGTTATTTAAAAATTCTAATGATAAAAGTACCTGTGTATATTTAAATATTTTCGGATTTATAATATTTATAATTCGTGAAAAATAAATTAAAAAACCTTGACGTGGCTTTGGGCAGCAAGATTATAAATTTCCGTGGGCTGTACAATTGTGATAACTTTTACAAGGCTGCTGGAGTCTGTCATGTCACCGTAATGGAGCTGCATTTTTCCTACTTTATGACATTTCGGGTCATCGTAAAGATGCTGAATTCGAGATGTATTAAACGAGCTAGAACGACGAATTATTCCATGAACTCTGTATCCTTTTTCAATCAAAAATTCAGCTAAATAAGATCCATCCTGTTAAAATAAAAAATGATTATTATTTCAACAATCTAAACTTACAATAATAATTGAATACAAACAAAAACAACAATTGTTAACAAGTAAAAAGATTCTATTGTTTAAAATAAGAAAGATGAAATATATGATCATTTAAAAATAATTTGAAATACCTGGCCGGTGATGCCGGTGATGAGAGCAACTTTGCGTTCCTCTGTCTGAGCCATTTCTATAAAATCAAAAAGAATTGCTCTCGTTTGTTTACAAGCCAACAAAAATGTACTGTTTTTTCCTCCGGAAATAATTATTAAATTGAAGAGTAGCTCCGAGTCTATCACAAACGGAGGTCGAACTAAAAAACAACACTTGTGGTATACAAAACGGAGGATACGTCAGCTCAAGCAACCTCAGTCAAGAGCGTCTCTAGCTTCGCCGGCAGTAGACGCGACACACAAATTTGCCGGCAGATGGCGTCGATGTACGCTCCGTGCGTTGAAAGCGAGCTCGATCTAATCAGGATATAAATGTTTTAAATGACGACTTTTTACACCGAATCGATACAAAATGCACTCCAGCGTAATGTGAGGCCAATTGTTGATAAAACGAGCAGCAGGCGCGGCCACCGGAAAACCGAAGCGCGGTAATGTTTCGCGCTCGCTGAGCGTCAACAAAAAAGTGCGAGAGGACGATTGATCGAGGGCGAATTGTTGTCGCGCGATTTTGGGATCGCAGTGCGAACCGGATGTCCGCGTAAGACTGACAACTTTTGCGGAAGCCTCTGTCGCCTTTTGAAAAAAGACAAAAAATAAAAGCAAGAAACGTGATTTCAGCGTGACATTTTTTGCTAATATTTTTCTGCTCTCAGTCATGGCTTCTAACGGTTAGTAATTAAAACGTTTTGCTTTGAGCTTCGTTTGCGATTTTGACATTGTTACGACAAGGTTCTGTCAGAACTCATTTTGTTGACATTTTTCGGAAGTCATTGTTGACACTTTCATTGATTGTTACTTTTTGACCTCGACAGTTTTTAGGTCAACGTTTTTTGGTTCGGCTTTGATGTTTTCGGGGAACGAGTTTTTTTTCTAAATACTTTGTGTTTGTTTTGGATTTTAAATTGTATTCCTGATTTTTGATATTTGTTGTTGTTATTTTATTTTGTTTGGTTAGAGTCTGCAGACAATGGCATCTTAGACCTCAGTGGTCGGGGTCTGAAAAAACTTAATCGATATCCATCCGATGCGAATATTGACACACTCATAGCAGATGACAACGAATTACAACGCCTTGACAATCTGGATTCTTATAATAAAATTACAAAAGTGAGTTTTATCTTTACATAATAGTTGTAATATGTTTTTAAAGATATCATGATTATACTATTTTAATGTATTTACTTTTTCTCTGCTATTATTTACTTGTTTATAAATAAATACAATGCATTTTTTCAGCTGTCAATAGCAAGAAATCAATTATTGCGAATGTATGGCGTTTCAAAGTTGCACAATTTAGTCACGTTGAATTTAGCAAATAATGGTATTTTGACCATAGAAGGGATTAAGGACATGCCCAATTTACAAACTCTATGCCTTGCTGGAAATAATATTAAGGTAAATATTTTTAATTAAACGTTATACCAATTGAAACAATTTTTCCTCTCGAAAATAAATAATTTATAGCTTTCGAGAAAAAAAATACTTTCAACTAAATATATAATAAAATAATATGCAAAAATGTGTTCTTATTTCAAATATATAGTTAATGAAAAAAAAACACAATGAAAGTAATTTTTTCATCATATTTAAAAAAAATTAAATAAATATATAATTAGTGTATAATAATACACGTGTTTTAAAGTTTTGATTTTACTTTTATAGTCTATTGAACATTTACATACGAACACCAAATTAGAACATTTGGATTTGTCGGAAAACAGTATTAGCCACGTATCTGATATCTCTTATCTGAAGAATTTGAAGGTAATAAAAAACTTATTTTTCTCATTTTAAAATGCAGTGCTGATTTTTTTTATAAAATTAACGAATCAAATATTAACAACTGATTGTAATCTGGTAATTTTTAGGAGCTATTTTTACATAACAACCGCATTATAACATTGCGCCAGTGTGAAAGATATCTGCCGACGTCTTTAGAAACACTCACCCTAGCTAACAACAATATTACAGATCTAAACGAAATGTCACATTTAACCAATTTAACAAATTTGATTCATTTTTCTATTGCTAATAATCCTTGTGTTAGCATGTCAGGTAACAGTATGTATCCTTTTGCAAAAACGTTGAAGGCTCAAAAAATCTGCCCTTCAATAAAATATTCACTTTTTTATTTGCAATATTTTGTTTAAAAGTCAGATTGAGTTGATTGTGAAGTAAAATGCAAAAAAATTTTTCCTAGTTTTCCTTAACCATTAACTTGTAGTGGGTTTGACTACAGACCTTTTGTTATCAATTGGTGTATGAGTCTAAAGTTCATTGATGGTTACGCTGTTGATCCTATTGAAAGGTAAATGAAAAAAATGAGCAGGTAACATTAGGGAACTTTTTTGTTAATTAAAATGACACAAATATATTTATATAATATAAATATTTACATATAATTTATTTATATTATTGTTATTATTATTGTTGTTGTTGTTGTTGCTACTGTTTTTATTATATTGTTATTTTATAATATTAGTTAAAAATTGAAATTAATAAAATTTAATATTTGTTTAGTTTGAAAGCCGAATGGTTGTACTCTCAAGGAAGAGGTCGACAGTTTCGTGTAGGTGAACATACACAATTAGCGCAATATCTCGCATCAGTATGTCCACTTTCTGGAGAATCTTTGGAAAATGAAACTGATAAAAAGTTACGACTTATTTTAAGTAAAGCTCAACATCATCAAAAACAACTCAGTCAGCAAAGTGATACTGGTGGATCTGGATCTAATAGTGTTACTATCAGCCCTTCTCCAGCTAGCAGACGCAGATTAAATCAAAACAAAACCTACTCACCTAGACGATCTGGTAAATTCATTAAATTGGAGGTTTTTTGTACATTAAACATAAAACGTCGGTTTATCGTATATATTTTTGCACATGAAAAAGATGTTAAAATGAGATTAATGCAGAACAAAGGCACTAAAACTTTCATACTTAACTTTTATATCTTTCATCTTTATTTACTTATAAAGTTTGTATCAGTTAAGAAAGAAAATAAGTATATTTTAGTTAACTTTCATAATAATATGTAATGTGAATATGCTTTAAATGTTATAATTCACTTTAATTTTGATAATGGTTTTAATAGAAACAAATAAAATAGTTTATTTGTTCGAATAAATTTGTTATCAATCAAATATTAATTACCTGTTGAAATTTAAATCACAGGTTCTTCTTCTACAAGAAATTCTGCGCGTTTGCAATCTCCGGACCGAATGGTATCGAGTTGTCATGCTGAATCGATGGTTACGTCATGTCACGGTACACTAGATTCTGATCAACCAAAGGCTTTAATGACCCAGAGCTTAGACCCTACTTTACTCTGCAACAGTTTCAATGACAAATCATCAAACAATAATCAACTTCCAGATTTAGAAGGTAAGGCTTAGTATTGAAATCGATCTTGAAATATTAAAAGCTTATTTTATTTTTATTATAAAATATAAGACGATCGATAATATATTAAGGTTATATAAATAAACAAACGAAATTAATATATTGCTTAAAAAGTAAAATAATATTTTTCTATGATTTAATTAAATTGAATAATAACAATTTTATTATTTCAGAAAAATCAAACCCTTTGCAAGCAGCAAGCAAACTTGTTCCTGTGCCGGAATCGCTGATGAGTCCAGACTTCCGGCCACCTTCAGGACTCAGTAAACTTTTACCAAAGACTCCTCCAAGCAAACTAAACTCTCCAAGTCAAATAACGATACCCTCGAAGGTCGCGACCGAGACAGAAGTAAGGACGGTGCCTCCGACTAATAATCCTAGTCCGATGATAAAGTCACATTTGTCATCTGTGAAGGCCAATGCTATTACCAAAAGTCATTCTGCGTCGAATTGTAGCGCGAGCAAGATCACGATCGCGAAGCCAGTTTTCAGTAACACGAACGGTAAATGTCCGCAGAGTGTTAAAATTAATAATTATGTACAAAGCAAGACATTGCCTGCAAGAAGAAGTGCCAGAAACTCGCCGACATTGGGTCGGGTCACACCAAGAAGTAAATCTGCAACGGAAAAAACAAAGCCGAATTTGGTAAAAAAGAATACAAGTTTGGTAGATGCTGCTCAAGTTATTACGCTTAGTAGTGATGAAGACAGTGAACTCTGTCATGCTAAGCTCGATAATATTCGTCACAAAGCTGATCAGAAAAGACAACAGGATAATGTTAAAGGTATGTTATAAAAGTTAATACAAATTCCGGTTTTATTTGTACAATTATTTTATAATGATTTCTTTAATTTGACAGTTGATCCTACCATTAAAGCGGCAATTTGCATACAAAGAATGTGGCGTGGATATCATACACGAAATTTAAACAAGAAAGCCACAGAAATTGTTAAAACAGTTGAAATGATGCGAACAAATAAATACATTCAGTGAGTCGATTTGCATTAATATTAATTAAGCAAATAAATCAAATGAAAAATAATTCATTTTAATACGCAATCGATAAAATATATGTTTATTAACAAATAATTTTAATCACGTAATGATTGTGAATTTTATAACTGATTAAATTAAATTAAATTAAAATTATTTCAGAAAACTTTCAACTGACATGGAAGCCGCGCGATCGGCTTTAGAGAATGAACACAAATTACAATTACTGCAAATGCAGGCAATAAATGCTCTGTGGAAAAAGGTGGTGACACTTCAACCAAATGCAGTGAGGGAAGGAACAAATGAAAATGATGGTTTACCTAACGCTAACGCCGATGTTGTCGTGAATTTAGCCCAAACGTGCCACTTGTTGCAGAGCCAAGTAATTAAATTTATTCTAAAATACTATTAACTCGTCACATTTGATTAATACAATTCTCTACTTTTACATGTTTACACTGTCATTCATAAAGAACAACAATTTTTAAAAAATATGTCAATTTATAAAAACTAGATTAAAAGATTAAAATTATTTTATAGGTTCAACAATTACAAGAGTCGATGTTGGAAATCAAAAAATATATGTCAATGCAACAGCGACCTCTAGCTGTAGATAACGGAGTTGGTACCCAAACAGAGATATCTGCAGTCCACACACCTGCAGGTGAAGAAAATAAGTTTCCTTATAACAAGCCACACCGACCTCAAACCCTTTCGATCCAAACGATCCAGGAATGCAACGAGAACAAGCACTGTGTCGGCGCTCAAAAAAAGACTTCCCAGTCTACGGATACCACAGACGACGAGGTCAATACCGACATCCTCAACTCTAATGACAATCCGGAAATGATCACATCTAACGAGAACAATGACATGTTTCGTAGTTGTACCGAATTTGAACCCGAGTTCCGGGATATTGAACCAAACGGTTACAAAGAGATGATCGACAGCAAAGTGATAAGCGGACAAGTTTGCGAGGAAGAGCTCTGTAAGGAGCTGCACAATCTTATCGAAACGGAAAAGCACGAGCAAGCGAGTAAACGGGAAGATAAAAAAGTTTAACGTTGTTTGAGGATCGAACCGTTTCGATTTTTGAACCTACGCATCCGTCCGCGATTAATATTAACTCATAATTTAAGTGAATTCGAGTTAAAAGTTGAATTAAGGCGACGAAATTTTGTGGACATTTTTAAAGCGTTCTAGATGTTTTCAAAGTTCTTTTTGCACGATTTATAAAATTTTTTCTTGAATGTTGACATTTATGAAAAGAGCGATTGAGTAATTTAAACGTTTTGATATTGATATTTTGATTGATCGATTGACGAATTGTAACATAGTTATTTATTATGTCAAGAATTTTTTTATTTAGAAAAATTGTGCAAATGCTCGAATGAAAGTTTGTGTGATCGATTAGAGTCACTATTTTCAATCAAGTGTAAATAAGGGATTCATTATGTAAAAGTTGTAACAAATTTTGAAAAACTATTACAAACAGATCAAACTTTTGGTAGGACTTTTATATTATATTAAGGTAATGTTATTACGACTTGAAAAGCGAAAAAACATTTTTAAAATAAAGAACAACTTATGAATCAATTTATGACATTTCAATCGAGCTTCGTTTTAAGCGTCATCCAAATTTATAAGTGCTTTGGTGATAATATTTGTTGACAATGCATGACATTTTATTCATCTTTTTGTTCTTCAATATAAAGATTGGCGCATGCATACAATAAAGAAAAGCGCATTTTAAATATGTAAAACTTGTATTTTACCTGTATTTA
>JABFQD010000837.1:0-21959 GCA_022817045.1 Psix sp. ZL-2020 | reverse complement strand
AAAATTATATATTTGAGCTGTTGTGGTGATATATCTATTATGTAAAGTTGACACCAAACATAGAGCATTTTTGAAATGTTTCTGTAATATTTTAACTTGTCTTATATGTAACTTGATATCGTTTGAATATATCATTGCGAGTTCAAAAAGACATAATTCCTTCAAAGCGTCATAAAATTCTGCATTGTCAGTTTCAGTAAAAATGACTCATTAAAATAAACTTTCGCTAGTATATAGACTTTTCTATATATAGTCACATCTTGACTATATCAGCTAGTACGCCAATAAAAGAGATCGTTTCAAAACATTTCAACACATTGATGTATACATATATATTTATAAGTATTTATTTAGCTTATACACATATATTACATATATTTTACTTCCAACTATGTATACACTTTTCAAGCAAAGACAGTATCGACGATGATCGAAATTATTGATTACAAAATTACGTGGATACGTCAGTGTAAGCAATGCAGGGAATAATAGGGTTAATGTATCTAGAGACATTATGTAAAGTTTAATTCACTTGTCACAATAATTACTGTGCATCGTTCACTTAGAACGTTTACAAACTTTCAAACGGAGCCGATAACTCTAAGATACAATATATCACACTTTTTCCCGCCAAGGAAAAATGACTTGTACATTATATAACATATGTAAACTTCGTGTCTTATCCCAGTGTTTATTCGCACAATTTCGCTCATTAAAGTGACAGCTGATATGAACCTGATCGATGCTTATAATTATTTATTATTAGATGTCGCCTTTTCAAGCGAAACATACAGACCAATGGCAAAAATATCACGCAAAGATCAGCGATATTATTGTCGAGTTCTGAAGAATGAACTAATTCACCGTTATGTAGAGTGAAATCAAATTCAAAATTTATAAGTCACTTCAAGTGAACGATGGTTCGATGCTATCCTTTAAATTATAGCTTTCTTAACAAGACTTGAGTTGCGAGTTCTTTTCTAATTTCAATGTCTGAATAAGTGTCCTCTCTTTCTCTCTTTTCTTTCTTGATCGTACTATTTGCCTTTCTAATAACGCCAACCCCTCTTATCATCCAACACTTCGTCAACTGCAGATCAACAGGTGAAGGTATATTTATAAATTAAATTCTTATCAGCTTTTCATAATTCGTTTATAAGATTTCTGATCAGATAGTTTTTTTATTGAATCTAAAGCAGTTTCTATTCTTTTGCACTATTGAGTTGAGGTCTTTTTACCAGATTTTGGTTTCAATCCTTTTATAAGTAATCATGGGAACCATACTTTTAATTCATACCTAACTAAATAACTCTGTACAGATGTAACCATAAATCAATGATCGTTTGACGAGGATATTAGAAGTCAAAGTCTGAATGCTGTTCTTACCATCAGATAGACATCATAAATCCTTCTCTCGTTCCGATATTTGTTGTTAGAAGAGGCTACGATGTAGCCACTTGTTTTGCACCAAGCTGTCAGAAGCATCTTTTACCAGGAAACCATCATATCGGCTCTAATTAGATTTTAATCTATACGTGGTGTTGTAAACATATATCGTAAGCATATAATTTGAGTTCTGTACCATCTAACGTAATTTGTGGTTGCACGTGTAGAAAAGAGGCAACACATCAATCAAGCTAATTTTTATACTTTTCGTGTATTTCGATAAGTACGCTGAATGTATCAGTATCCAACCTGACGAAAATCGTTCTAATCCCGGTGGCTTTAGCATTTATCAAGTTCACATGAGAATTTTATTAATTCAACCTAATTTCTTTTCGATCAGGTTGATTCTCCATTAATGGATAGTAACTTGATACTATAAAAGTACGTAATGTAGCATACGTAAGCACGTGGGCATGTGTTTCCCTATACTATCATGTACTTGAGAGTTAATTAAGTGCGTTTAATTAAAAGCGTCCCTTCCCAGACTGGTGATTTCGTTTGACACCGACTTTTAGCTCGGACTTGCTATAATTTCTCGGTTACCTACGCAGCTAATTACAGTTCCAGCTCCATTTCGAGCAGCGGCTTTGATTTGAAGTTTATCTCGCGGAATCATTTGCCAGAGACTGATGGACGGATTGACGAAGCGAGGATGTCGCGCATTTTTGCGCGCGCGAGACAAAAAATGCGGCACAAATTTTGCGGAACCGTCAGTTGCAGTTGACAAAAAAGAGTGACGTGCGATCCCATTTCCCTCGTTCAATTAGTTGCATGCATTGTTTAACATCACGTCGACACTGGTCTAGCTTTTTCTTTGACGGCTGACAGCTTTCCACGAGTTTCCGGAACAAAAACGTGTGCGGCGAAATACGTCGCGAGACAAGAAAATAGCAATCTGTCAAACGGGTCCAGTCGATTCCGACGCAGTGATTCCGCGGAGAAGTAAATGAGAGCGAAGATGTGTAAAAGGCAATTGTATCGTCTTTTATGGAGTCGACGGGTCTGCAACCATTTGCACAGCTGCACCAGCACTCTTATTCCATATCCGAGTTACGACGTGCACTGTCGTAAGCATGTGGACGTGTATTACAACATGACGTTCCAACGAAACGGTGGCATCGCCTAGAGCCACGCGTTTTACTACTTCAGATCTACCTGTAAATTCGCTAACTTTCATAGCCTTACGTAACTGACGTGGCAATATTTCATGTTGATCAATTTTATTGCTATAATCGGGATAGGAAATAAGGATTATAAATTGCGACGGAAGTTAAATATGATTGTCAAAGATCGAAATTCGTTTTAATTCGCATTTACATATATTGTAATACTTATTTTGGATTATATAGCTTTATTTCAAATATTTTGACATACTTGGATTTTGTTTAGCATACTATTGTAAGTATTATTTGTATACTAAATAAATAAAATACTTACAATAAACTTAATTCTAAGATAAATAGTCAAAATTATGAAAATAAACATCTTCTTCATCGTTGATTGATCGAATTTTGAAATTTTAAGTCTTATCAAAACAAAGATTCTTATTGGTCAGATAAATAAATTACGATAAACAAAATATACTTGATTAAATTGTTAACATAACAATAACTTTCGTCATTTATTTTTAGATTGATAGAACATAATTGTGAACATGACTTTAATTAACTTTGAATTGTTTTTATACAAACCAATAATCAATAAATAATGAAAAACATTACATCAAATGAGGTATAGTTAGAATGTGGAAGATTTAGAGAAAATCAATTTTTTAATTTATTCAAAATCAATTTTAATTGTAAATGTAAATATCGCTAGAAATTATGAGACAAAATCCAATTCCCCTGTATTGACGATGACGTTTATGATGTCAGCATCGAGACATTAAACCTGATCGATACATATTACTATGAAAAGTCATTTGCATAAGAAGATGTACCGACAATCTCTTTTAGGAATGGAAAAAACATTTTTATTCTCTATTAAGAAAAAAATTGTAAGCTTTCCGACACTTTGAAATGAAAATAACAAACACTGTAGTAAACTGCGATTCCAAGTAAATTTGATTATTTATCACTCAAAATCTACTTATATATCGAGAAAGTGATTCTTTCAAAGCTTAGCCGATATCTTAAGTATAGTTAATTATTGACTATGGAACATGTTACGGAGCTACTGGTTTTAGAACTACCAGAAACAAATTCTTTTTCATTTTGTGTCAACCTTGACTCTGATTTCTTTGATGTTGTAGCTAACGTAGGACGTGTCGTTACACAAACATTCCGACCGTAACTTCTGAGTGAGCTCACAAAGGAATTCACAAAAACCTTGAAATTGTTCAGGTCTTTTCACGGTGAAGTACGTTGAGACATTTTGTCAAAGTTAACTTTCTCATTATTTCAATTGTCTATTTCAGTCGTCAATGTCTATATCAATCGTTGTTATAAAATGAAAATAAACAAAAAAGAGGGATTAAATTAGTCAGAAGACTCGTAAAATGAAATCATAAAATATCGACTTTTATATTCTTCTCTGCAAAAAATAATTGCAATACAATATTTTTCTATGAGGATTAGAAACATTAAAAAATATTTTCTGGTAACGTTTAAATCACTTTAGAATGTTTTTTCTAGCAGTTTAAAGATAAAAATCTTCAAATTTCAATAAAAGAGAAATTAGTGTTCTTTAGAAGTTAGTATTGTATTTTCGATTAATTCAAAATAATTTAAAAAGGTACTATGATTATTGCGAATTTAGCAAAATAATTTTAATGAAATATTAAAAAATATCAATTATATTAAAATATTAAAATTGTTTATGCAATAAGAATATTTTGGTCTTCTTTCAGCACTATGATGTTTGTGGTTATATTAATATATTCATTTAAAATTCTAATCTCATGAGCCAATATTTTAGCATCCTTAAAAAATTTTTTTAAAATCATGAAACAATTTAGTTCAAATAATTAGAAAGAAATTTTTTAAAATTCAATAAATTATTTTTGATAGAATCTTTAAGTAAATATTGACATTGAAAGTGCTTTAAATTTTAAAATATATAATGAATATATAGTATTTCATGAGTTTAAATTTCTTTAGTTGTTTTATATATTTAATTTTAAAAGAGTATTTCATTTTCCAATATTTCTAATAGTTTTATGTTCAATTTTTTATTTCTAAGTTTAAGAAATGTTATTTTATATTGTGTCAATTACACAAAAAATTTCCAATCTGTTCATAAGAGAACATATATAGTATAAAGTCAGGTTACGTCGTTTTTCTCAAGTTTTTTCTGTGTTTATAGTCAGTATAAGATACAGTATATAACTTATATACATACTAGATATTTTTATTCAACGTATATTTTACTAAAACTTTTCATAAGAAAATTAACAATGAGAAATAAAATTTAATGAAACAGGTGCTTTCATCATGTAGATACAATTTCGTGAAAACTTTTTCATACTTTGAATTATATTACACATAATAATAGTTGTGCATAATGAAAACTTAAGTTCAGTAATTCTTAATGTACTTGAACGTATTACACATAATTCATTCATTTTTGTCCATCTTTATATTCAGTTACCATAAAGTAATTGAAAATCATATTATCACAAATTATATTTTGCAAATTTACAAATTATTACATATAAATATATATGTAAATATAAGTTACATTTATGAGTATGCATTTCTTGCATAATTTTTTGAGACGTTTTCAACCATTTTTTTCCCTTATAATTTTTAAGTGTTGTACAAACCATGTGTACGAGGTGTTGAATTGTAGGTAACTGTGTTTAATTATGAATTACATTTGGAATTTTTTTGCTTGATCAAACGCATGTGTGTAAAAATGGAACGTGAAATCATACAGTTTTGTCTGTATACCACACAGATCGACAAAATTAACATAATGTTTGTTATATATTTTTGGTATCACTTTATTACTTTATCTTTTCGATTTGATTTTCAGAGTTTTATCAAAACAAATACGCATAACTTTATTATATACAGTTTAAAAAGATTAAAAAAAAGAAATAATTAAAATTTGTCAATTCAGTATTACATTTTTATTTGATTCTTAGTCTAGATAGTTTTTAACGTCGCCGTGCTGCTTTGAGTGCACTTCGAAAAGCAATCATAAATATTTACACTGCGATTGCAAGTATTCCTACTGAATTTAAGAGCTTCTCAAGCGTTTCGCCATTTTCTCGGTTTGACGCATGTGTAAACTTAGGCAACGTGTGTTATGTTTTCCTATTTATATCTTTTACTTCTTGTTCTATCTTGTGTGCCTTTTCACGTGGAAGAACATTTATTTGCCGATTATCTCTTGTTGATCATCTGGCCTGATCATCTATTGCTATAATGATTACAGCAAATTGATTATATCATTCTTGAAAGTTTTTCTCCATTTCTCAAGAGATATACAAAAGGAGAAGCTACATAAGGGTTTTTAAAAATTTCTATGTCACACATTTTTTACTAATATAATACAATGTGTACTAATATTGGCAATTTAAATTTTTCACTGTTTATCTTCTCTTCAATGTTATGCTGTTATTATAGAATAATTTGTACTAATTGAAGTCCATTTTGTTAAAAACGGTTGTTGACAATACTTGGATTGATATTTTTGAATCAAATTTGATTGTATCAGCATCAATTTGTTTCAGTAGACGAGTGGCAGTAGACGAGTCAATTCATCGCGTAACAGTGACCTCAAAACTCGATGATGTCATAGTCGTGATGAATCGTGTTGAAAGATTGAACTGATAGTTCTGCCAAGTGAACCATACTTTTGAACAGAATTACGATACGAGGTCGAACCTGACAATTATGCCCGATCTGAACAAAAATTCTAGGTATGGTTTACTGAACACGATGTGAAGTTATAAATCTTTGATCAAGAGTTTTAACTGTGGCGATGTCATTGAAGTTAATTTTTTGCGTAAAACAAGCAGTTTTGACTGCCTTATTCCTTTTTGGAAAAAACTCGTACTTATTAAAATAGTGTCACTCGTTTGATATTTTTATTATCAGAACAAGATTTAAGTTTTTCTGAACAGTTTTGTCAATACTTCAATAAAAATATCAGTATAAAGATGTCACGTTTGAGTGAAAATTGAAAAACCTGTGAAACAGGTCAAGGTTGGTAATTCAAAAAATCATCATTTATTATTTATAGTAGGAAATACATTTATTTTTGCAAGTAATGTTTGAGAATTAAATAAAAAAAGTCTTCAAAAATTCTTGTGTGCAAAAAGATAAGAAGTAGTTCATTTTGTCTGCGTAATTTGGCCCTGTTTAAATTACGGGACAATCATCCTCAATCAATTGACAGAAATGGCCATTGATTATTCCACCGCAGTGGACTAATCCAAATGAAAGGGTTACGGAAGAATGTTGACAAAACTGAAGCAATGGCACGAAGAAGAATCGGCAATGATTCGTCTTGGCGCGATTAAGGGGAAATGTGCGCGAGAGAGAGGGTGAAGGTCCGTGAACATGAAGGGTTCCGCGGGATTCGTATCGAATGCTAATTAAACGGGTGTCGACTGTATCAAAATACCTAACGGCTATGGCGAGCGACGAGCATAAGCGATCGGCAGAGACCCGGTATAGTTTTCGGGGAGCCAAAGAGCCTAATGTATGCCAGTGGGGCTAGCACGGTGGTCTCGTGGCACCGTGTGGGTGGTCCAAGTCCTCCTGCCAGCCACTCTTCTATACGCTACGGTCCACGCTATGTGCACTATATACGTTCTATGAGTACCCTGCAAGCTTCAGCCCGCGTCAATTTTTATTCTATAACAATTCGTCAACATCTTCACAGGCCATGCTTATCAATGATCGGACTGACCTCGATGGTTATCTCAACCAATGCTGTAGAAGTTCAAATTAAGCCGAAACATCGGAACCGGTCGCCTGATTAGGACGCTAAATGTTAAATAGAAACAAATCTAGTTTGGTTCCCACTGAGGGAATCGTTAATTCTTTTATATGAAGTTCACTTCCGCATTATACCGTCCTATATCTCTTAGGATAGATGATGTAACACCACTGAGCTCGTTTGGTTTTTTCAGTTTTAAGACTAATAATCTTTGATATAATATGCGATTTTTGATTTTTTTTTATTATGAGGTAAATCGAGGGAATTGATTACGGAATTGCGAAAAAATCTTGGGTTGACTTCTCTATCAAAACATTATGAGAGCATGACGCAGTCAGTAAAGTGTTCTGTCATCGATGTTGATCTCTGAAGAATCTTACAAACAACTTGCATTTAAATTAGAATGGTACTAGATTTATGCAAGGAGATCTTTTTAATGGACTTCAATAAAAGGTGCCTGTACTTATTTATTTTTCATTTACTCTTTGGTTAATTTAAATATTTCTTCTAAGACATCTCTGACAGGTACAATTAAAAGTGAAATACATATAATTGTAACGCTTATCTTTCTTGGCAAAAAATTGCATACTACTAAAAAGATAACCTTTTTCTACTTAGATATTTATATATAGAGCTTCTAATTATAAGATTCATTAAGGAAAAATTGGCTTTTTATATGAAATAGCACTTGGCGTTCATTCAACGTTGAAAAAATATGTAAGAATAATTTAATCAGTATCTCACGGAAGTAATTTGATATTAATATTGCTATCTGATTTTAACATTTATTTAAATTGCTAATAAGTTACTGTTAAAAACAATATTGGTTATATATACTTTCACTCAAAGGATTACAATATTTTGCTCAAACTTCTGTTTACCGAATAGTATTACACCACGTGGTTTAACAATAAATTCGTGATCGATGAAATGAAATTTCCTGTTGGTTCTTTGTGTCAGCAGATGGTAACTCGTGAAAATAAATAAGCGCACTCAGGATATCCGCGAACCAAGTGCGTAACAAGCCGCGTCCTTGTGCTACTTGGTTGTTATCCAAGATCAAGAGGTTTGGACCTTTTCGAGACGTTGTCTTTCGGACACTTCGCCGGCGCATGAATAGATCATTCAAAGTGGCGGCGTCTATCGAGTATGCTATATACACCAGTGAGAGATCAGTGCGCTGTTTCGCATCCGGATCGTGTGTACACTTGTGTGGTTATATTTATGCACAAGTGCCGCGCACACCAGCGCGCCCGAGCTGACATGTAAGAGGATAATACGCGCGTATGTAACATCGTGTGTTAAACTCGTGCTAACCGACCATACCAAAGAACGTACACGGACTTACTTACCGGCGACGTACGACATACTTACTACCTACTGCACGCCGGTGTACGTGTGTGGTCGCTCGCATATCGCTCAATTGAGCGAACGGCCTAAAACCGGTCGTCTCACGTTCGACGCCGGCCTCTAGACATCGCCGGCGGTGGCGTTGCCACCTCCTCAAAATGATAAGCAACAACTTTGTCGCGCATTCACCACTATCGCCAGCTCTCCGCTTATCGATTCGAGGACGCTCTCACATGGCCACATTATCTACCTTTGTTTGACTTTCAAATTGTCCCCCTCGCGACGCTAATGGGGTATTAAGTTTGTCTATGCAGTGGGGTATACTCGTTTTATAGTGCTTTAAATATTCCATTATATGAAGAATACGTAATTACATAACTCCGCGCAATCGTCCGCTTTTGGGCTCTTCCTGGGAAGTTCAATTATGAGAATTATCTTATGTCGTTGTTATCGATACCGACATCGGCATGACACGACTTTTATGTCAATAAAACGTGGATTTGTGTAAACCCATTTCCATAGCATTTCCCTCGTTCGTGTGTTTTACGAACTTGTCTGATACATTATTCATTGTTTATTGCAATTACGATATCAAATTATAGTTAAATGAATTTATATGATGTCTCCTTTTTATGACTGTGCAAAAATGTAATTATGATATAGTCAGTTAACTTTTCACGGTCAGTAATCTATATTAAAAGCAAAGGATCTTGAAAAAAATGATCAGTTAGTTTTTACAAAAATGCTCAGTAACTTTGTAATTTATAAGAACATGCACTGTTAATTAACAAATCACAGCTGCTCATCCATACGACAATTCCCTCAATGTTTCTTTCTCACACGCACACAGCCAACGTATAGTAATCGCTGTGTAGACATAGGTTTTTTGTGCATAACTGAGAAATACAGCTTGCAATAATAATAACTCGACACGGAAACGAGATTTCATTGTTGATTTCGTTTTGCGAAATAAACCAGAATTTCAACATTTTACGTACAGCACCGGGCGCTTGGCCGAAGAAAGTGTTTACGGACAAACGCAGCGCCACGATTAACGTGTATATACATGTAGGATTAACATTCCTGGGAGACATGTTACCAAACGCGTGCGCTATTGAACCCTTTTTGTAAAAACGCTCCAAGATGTACGTGGCAGTTCGCATGACTGGCTGGTGATTCCGCGACGGAGTTAGGCAATACGCGAAAGACGAGGACAAAATAAACGAACAAAGAGGGAGGATGCGCACAAGGAGAGGGTCAGTCTGTGGTGGGCCGTCATTTATTAATACGCTTGAGGACAAATTAGTCGCTTGATTGCACGATTTAATTATAACTACTTTCATCCTTTTCTTTCAACGTCGATGCCACTTGTGGGAAAGACGAGGACGCACATGTTTACTGCTGTCTCGTCAAACACTAGTATTAAAATGTCTTCTTCTTTATTAACGGAGGTCTGAATCGTCGAGTCTGTTCCTCTAAAGACTCGGCTTTTTACAAGACTCTCCGTAAAGTTTCTTAATGCCAAGTTACAAATTTATAAATGAGTCATCATTTTTTAAAGACGCGGTCAAATAACTAGACCGTTAAAGAAGCGCTTGCCCTTACTGGTCTCTTGCTTTCTCAAATCATGTGAAATTATGATTATTACTGGATTGGGAAAAAATGACGATGGCATAATGCGACGCTCTGAATTAAGTCATTTAGGAGAGGAATTTTTTTCTTGATTGATCCTCCGGGCAGGGAAAAAAAAGAAGGAGACGAGGAGCCGGAGATATATGGAAATAAAAAGAAGACGGAACCGTCTCAACACACAAAAGCACTCGTGTGTGTTACAGACTACAAGTGAGAGTATATGACGGGAGCAAAGCTGGTAATGAAGATGTTTCTCTAGGTTAGGGGAAGTTTGACGTTTTTATGGGTCGAGATCGACTTCTTTTTTTACTCCTTCTATTGCTTTATCCTGCGTTCTTCTTTTCTCCGAACGGTTGGACCGCCGCAGCGAACCGGAACGGCTCTACATTGATGGGTCTATCATTTCATTAATTCCATAATAGGAGATTTTGAGTTTTACGGGTCTCAGCTAGAGAGTTAACGACCTCAGCAAAAATGATTTTGCGATCATAATAACCGTTTAATTTAAGTGTATTGTTCCGCAAGGATTAGAAACGGCGACAAAAACTAAGTGGGACATTGGGATATGGAATCCGAAGGAAATACGAACTGCGATAGAGCAGTCTCGTGTAATAAATAAATCAGCCGGTAATGAGACGGTCTCGTAAGCTTGCCTAGACAAACAATTATGAACTTATTACCGCGCGATAATAGTTACTTAAACATAACGCAGAACCTTATTAGTCATAACAGGTCGATAAAACTTAATGAGAAGCAAACCGGTGTTGTGCCGTGCGAGCAGAGGTCTAAGAAAAAAAGGCTTTCCAAAAATGACGAGAATCCAACACGATCCAGTTCTATAAACAGCAACATTGTGCGTTACCTCTGCGTGGAGCTGTTCGCCATTATAATTCAATACGCAACTTTTTGCCCCGGAGCCAGCGATTATGACTCCGCTATCGTCTAAAGACCATTCGTAGAAAGGATATGCCAAATGTGAGGCTAATTTCGTGCTCGATAAGATAAGACTTAACGTGTTCTTTTCACGGCGTTAGCATGGATTAATAGGACTTTTTTATGACGCGATACTCATCGAGCCGGAGCAATCAAGATCGAAACCCTAGACCAAGGTCGAAACTAGAACATGCGTCTAATTTGATACACGACACCCAACAGAAGAAAACGTTTTATTGGGGCCTCCACGATTGGCTTCGGATTCTCGCGAACGCCGATTCTCATAAACAGCGTTATATGTGACGAAACAGGCTGAGAGGAATAAAAAACTGGCGGTGAAATTTGTGCGGCGCGGAAGCATCTTTATGAAGATTGCATTCCACCAGGAATATTCTCGGGTCGAAAGGACTTTTCGAGAGAAGACAGCCTTATCACCCTGACCCATTGTCGATTTTTCATCGCCGCCTCTCTTTGCTACCGGTCATTTTCTCATTGGCCATCGACTCGTTCGGAAATTCCAAGGCCTGAGAGTCCTGACCCCACCTAGCTCAGAGGATATTCGTCGCGGACGATTGATCGCCTCGAACACATCGTCCAGCTATTTTCAGACGCCGGCTTCGAACAACGTCTTATTCCACGCTGGGCTTCGTCCAAATCGCTCGCAGACACTTGACCCGGTGCCACGTGTCACTGTCTTTAGTTGCTATTAACACAGGGATGATCTGGCTTGACCCGCTGTCCGCCACAGAATCTGCATGTATATCTTCATTTCTGGGTATGCGCATCGTAAAAATATTACTCTGGCGCTTAATCTACCAGCATTTCTTGGACTCTTCAAATTTTATGTCTGAATTGTAAAATGCAAATAAGCTACATAAAATTATAGAGTGGATATTTCTCAGATTGCAGAAAAAAGGTTTTTGTATGGTTAGAATTCATTCGGTAGACGGAATTGTGGAAATTTTAAACTTTTACTTGTATTAAGTTTTAACGGTGGGTATATTTCGTTTTACGATATTGATTATTTATTTAATTTCAACTTTTTTTATCAAAGCTTTAATATAGTCGGTAAATAAATTACTTTGTAAAACAGTACATTACATTATCCAGTATTATGATGAAAATTTACGTTACGATTTTGAATTCTTTCCTATTAAATTAGGACTTTGATATATGTAATGTAAATATAAGCATTTATGTACATTTACGTTAACAAGTTCTGGATCTACAATAAACCATCTTCTGCTATAAAAATTAATTTTGTCTGCAGCAATAAACAAAAATTTTGTCGTTATGCAAAAAATGTGGAATCAAATTTATTTTAATGAACTGACTATTCGTCTGAAAACTTAATTAAATGGCTATTGAAAACTTCAAATTCCAGCCTCCCAAAGTAAAAATCCTCACCTTTCTCTTTTCTCTGGGCAGAAACTGAAACAGATAAAAAAGATTAAAAACGATCCATCACCAATTATGCGATTTATATAATCGGTGATTGGTAATTAAGTGGACGCGACTAATTACAAAAGTAATTGACGACAGCCTCAGTATAATCAATTTGCGAATCTCATTAAAAAAGTAATTAGCTTTGAATTAATTATTCAATTCAGACGCAATCTTCTGCAAAATACATCAAACGTGTCGATCATAAGCGGGACATAATGAGTTCATATTTCAATTTAATTATTCGCAAATTTTGCGATAAAATGTCTGGATGGCGCTTTCGAGGTAAGCATTAACTTGAACTATTGTGATCGTCATTTACGCAACACACACCAACGTATTTATATGATTCGCAACAGTCTGGTCATTCATCTACGTCGCTCATTGAAAGTTCGATCTTGGTGGTCGATCTCAATACCTCATTTAGCGACGCAATAAACATCGTCACTTATCTTCTCGCGACTCTTCGATCGTATCGAAAACACTCCTCAAGCATATATTGCCTGAATCCAAATTCCGACTTAATCCGTCGCTTCCAGGAGTGTCATTATGGAAAGAAGATTAAGTTTGACTCGGTAGCTCGCATTGGATTAATTTTAGCGCAGGAAACACCGATCGGATTCGGTTGACGAAATTTAGTAAATAAAAAAAACCATTCAGATTCGATTACCTGCGCAAATTTATCGTGTTCAGGTCAACCGAAAACATAACCCGCCTACGTGTATAGCCGTTCTAAAAATATGCCACTGATTCGTCATATCAATGGCCATTCGATATGTTTATAGTCTTGTAAGATTGGATGTTGCACACTTTAGCTTCTAAGCATTCTGTCGTCGAGATAAAAAAGCGAACAAAATAATCCTCTGGACGTGTCTCGTTCAAAAAAGTAGCGTTAAATTGATTTATGGTTATAGAGAGCACACCAGATTCTTGACATTATCTTTTTTTCTCATCGAAGCGCTATCTACGATTATTCGAATGTACGATATTTCTTCATTTTTTTCCTTTACTTCAAATCCACGAAAGCGTGGCAGTTTTAAACGAATTTATGGTTATTAGTTTGACATTTGCTTTTTTCAAAACAGAAATGTACGAACAAATATATTTTTAAGGGGTTTGTGTTGCAGTTCGCTGCAGGTATAGATGTTTTGAAAGATGTCAAAGGTCGCTGTTGGGATGAGATGATGGTTATTATTCAATTATTAAAAGTATGCGTCAGAAAATAATGTGAAAACTGATTGGATCATAAGTTTGTGAAATTGATTGAAATACAAAAACGCACATTAACATGGAGAAATATTTTTGAAACAAAAATTTTATGAACCAATAACTCGACATATAACCAAATTGAGTGGAATTGTATGGAGAAATACGTCGTTATTAAAAGTGTTTCGAAGTTTGAAATAATCACAACTAAACTAACGAAGAAAATTGATTAAAGCAGTCTTTCATTTGAACATCCCAAATAGAAGACGTAAATATTTCTTGTCCCCGATCCAAGTCTAATTGTATTCTATTTAAATTCCGCTGTATATCTTTATTTATATCAAGATAGCTGACGTTAAAACGTAGATTGAGTGTTAAATAGACTTGCATCAAACTGTGTGGACCACGAAGCGGCGCGAAAAAAGGGGCAAAAGGATACCCGTCTTAATAGGATGTTTGTCTCTCTCGTTTAAGCCCTCGTCTTGTCCCGACCACCGGGAGTTGATAGCGGAAGTGTTCGGGGAGCGCCTCAAGTAGCTTTTGTATTTTACAGTGAAGCATAAGTGTGATGTGGCATGCTGTGCGTTTGTGCATTAATGCGTGTCCCGTTCCTCTCACCTCTCGACCGCACTTGCTCCAAAATGAACCTTATGTTCTGAATATAAACCCATTCGTACTCTTTAATGTTTATTGTCAGTCACGTCTGTTTAATGTTTTCTCATTTGATTCGTTAAATTTGTATCACCCATTTGTTTAGTCTATCGCTCCAGCGGACATGCTATGTATTCATTTTGAAAAACCGAAAGAAAAAATATGTGAATATCCTAAAAATAGTTAGAAAAAAATTCTACTTAATTTTAAAGCTTAATTATTTCAAATTTGGTAATTTTATGAAAACTTGGAATCATTTAAATATAGCTGAAAATCACTGTCACATGTAATAGGTTTTATTAATTCAGCCAAATGTAAATAGACCAGACATAATTTGTTGGCAAGAAATCATAAATTGTCCTCGTCTTCGTTTTCTATCTTCATTCCTTATTATCGTTAACTTATCCGTGCATCTTCGCTATTACGTATTAACTCGCTTCAGTTACAACTCGTAAATCTGCAAACTGTTTGCAGAAATTTGAAGCAATGAATAATGAAGAAATGCAAATATATCACAAACGTATGATCGAATGATCCAGTATTTTTGCCAGTGGCAGATTGCCCGGTGAGCGTATGTTTTTCCTGCGCAAGTTACGTTTTTTCTTATTTTTTGACGTCTACAGTAGCTTGTCAAAGGCTGCTGCAAGGCTCGTTGCAGGGGACATTATTTGATAGCAGTGAGACAGACAGACAGACCAAGATGACGAGGAGATCAGGGGAAAGAGCGAACTATGTTGGTGGTCTTTTCGAAGACATTCGAAACAATGAATTTACTTCATAAATCTCAATTTAGCTGAGGCTGCCTCTCGATTAAACGCTGCTGGTTTGCTGCTACAGTTTTGTACACTCAATCATTTGTTTAGTATCATTTTCCGAGCATCACTTTGTAATTCGTAACTACAGCCTTGTTCCATTTCCTCTATTTTTCATGTCATGTTATTTGAACTAATTGTTACACATAGATAAATATAATATATAGTCATATATGAACACTTGTAACTGCGTAAAATATAGTTTAAAAAAGGTGAATTATTGATTTACAATCACAGATATTTTTTTTATTAATTTGATCATAATAAAAAAATAATGATTAAACATAAAAGTTCAATTACTGATATTTATTTCATTTTCTTGTCTTGTTAAATTTGATTGGGAACGATCTATATACAATTTAGTAACTGAAAATAATTTATGTATGTTTGGTAAATGAATTTTTTAAGTTAAGTGGTCGTATAATTACTATACTCTTAGTCATCGTAACGCTACAATTATAAATAATAATTATAATTTTAGTGCTTTTTAGTTTAATTGATGATTTATTATCTTAAGTTAGATTCATGTATATATAAATATCTATTTGAATTACTAATTTGAAAAGAGTTAATTGATTTAAAGTAACCTATTATTGTAATGTGCATATACAATAAATTATCGAATTTACAAAAAAATTAATAATGTCCCTAATTAACGAAATTTTTAATTTTTTTATCAGTATCATATGAAGTATTTGATGGCATATATATGTTAAAAATGTATTTCGGCTATTTCACGAAACTAATTGCAGTGCAATACGCGTCCTTCAAAAATCACGTATCGAATAAAAAGCGACGTGAAAAGGATTTACCAAAGAAATAGTGCTAAGAGGGCGAACCACTTGCTCGGGCACGAACGTTTCTGAGACGTTGACGATCTTCGCAGAACTTGCATTCTCTGGCTGTATGTTCTCTCATGGCTTGGTATGTGTTAGCTGTTTTAGTTGGATGTTATATATGCGCCATAGTCATCTGCGAAAAAGACGAGCGGAAAAGTGCTGCCATGCACACGTGTCGGAAATTGTCTACACATTGCAACAAACAAATATGTTTTCATGCGTGTGCTTGATAGATTATTGTATAGTAATTTTACACCCATTCTAAGATTATGAAACAGAATGACTTACTGGAAAAAAGTAATTTTTCATATTTTTTGTGGTTGTAAAAATCAATTTATCCGTGAATTACTATGAAATATTTTTTATAAGTGATCTTTTAAACACTGTCGAAACATTAATTTATTATGTATATTCTCCGTTGGATCGTAATGATTGAAATTATTTTTACAATCGTGGGATACATTCAAAACTAATTTGTACTTGACTGAGAACATTCTACTTATAAATAGATTGTAAACGTAAAATATGACTAATTGTTTTTAAACCTGATACGTTGATGCATACTTAACTTTCATCTGTGGTTTTTTCATTAATTGCGAAACCTTTTTTTCGTACGAAATAGAAATGTTTGGTTAATTACTTTAATTGAGGAAAAGATATTTCAACACGACAGCGTTAATGATTGGATTAATAAGGTATCTTAATTAACAACCGAGACAAAGTAGTTTGCAGTAAACTTGCGAATGTAATTATCAATGCACATAGTAGCGATTTACATGATACTATATTAATTATCTAATAGTGGTGTGACTAGGAGGAAGAGCAAGAAAAATGTTTATATCTTTCCTCTGGGAGAATTTTATTCATTATTTTTCAAATTTTAATTAACAACTTTTTCAGTTTTTCTACATAATATATCTAAATTCAATACAAGTTTTGTATATAAATTTGACTCTAATATCTATAGTTCTCATTTACAACTTTTTTTGTTAGTTTTGTTAATCATAAAAGCTAAATGTCATTTTTTATATTTTCATACATTTGTTTAATTTTATATAAGGTACAATACAAAAATTTTTGAAATACGTAACATTTTATAAATACAGTATATAACAAACGCTTCGTTTCTCTCAAGTCGTAAAATTTTATTTCGCATATTTGGTTGATTCAAATTAATTTAATCTGAAATAATATCAGAACGATACATGTAAGTCGTCATACGGTTGCTTTAGACTTATAATATAGCCAGACAGGGTCCTGCCTGCAAATCAGCCAGTGGCATTACGTATTTTCGGTCGACCAAGAAATTAAGATGTATCGCTGAATCTGGTACGGATAATTTGCATGTCCCGCGACGCCTACGCACCATTTCGTCTCGCCGACATGGGCCACCCGCGCATACGATGGGTCCAACAGCTAGGCAGGTTATTAAATGGGCCTGATTGTTTTGGACAAAATTGCGACGATTTAAACTGCGTTTCTCACAAACAATAGACGGTATTCTTGGATATTGTTTGTATACATACATTTTAACGACCGGCTAATTGGAGACTAGCGTTAATTTTCTGGTGCAATTATGCAAGTATTTTCTTTCAAATCTGGTAGATTTTTAACACGGACAAATTTTTAGTTAAATCGTAAATAATTCCGTTAAAGCAGCAAAATGATTTACTTGCTGAGATGGAAATTTCGCGGCTATTGAATATGACTCAAAAGAGCCATTGTGGAAGAAACGAAAATCCGGTTGCCGCGAAATTATTTCGACAGGTGCTCGCAATTGACGCAAAAAGTTGCTCCAATTTGTTCTTAAAGTGTCTTGAAATTTGCGTAACTAATGTGACGATCACCGTATGATACTTTACGATGGATTTAAGGACGTACAAAATTAGCGACGCATCCCACGTTACGCCGTAATTCTGGGCTCGATTTTATTCTCGCTTTTATCTTCAGCTTCCGTGACCAATTGTGCTGAAACGTCTTGGCTTTCATACACATTTTATGTACGCACATGTTTTTTGTCGATACTTATCCTTCGTCGTGCATAATATATTTCTATAGACTCTGATAACAACTTCATGTCTAGCTGACTCGGTCATGCATTCATGTGCAGCGCGTACGATTGTTCTGATAATCAATTATTGAATTATTTGATGAATAAGTCAATAATTTTATCTAGGTAATCATAAAATTTTTCGCGTCAACCTACTCGTACTGTTGTTGGTTTGGCGCGAAGTTAACTGTCAATAAAGGTTAATCAATCCGTTATTACGGACTGATTTGTATCATTATCGTATCGCAATTTGATTCGGTCGATTTCATCGCCCGCGCACATGCATAAACATGCGTAATATGCAGAGTGTAGTATGCGTATTGTACACACCAAACCCCATACGTTATATTAACACATTAGGTACGCTTGCGTGCCGAAACCCAGTAAGCCGTAAGTAACAATGGGTCGAGGGTCCGCCCACGATCGTTTGCTTGAAACAGAGGTGCTGAGAGAAGGCAATGTCTTTTTTCGATATCATTATGAGTGCCATTTTCGTAACTGCAATTAACTTTTTGCTACGATGAAAAGATGCGCTTTAGATTAGAACTTATTGGCGAATCAATTTATCATACCAATGAATCTCTTATCGACGTGTAAACCACACCTACATCAAATATACATATTTATGTATAAGACATCATTTGTAGAAACGTGATATTGAAAAAAAGATTATTCAAATGTCTGTTTGAATTTCAAATGAAACTTTCTATTGATCGATTAAAATTTCAATTTTTACGTAAATTTTATTTGAATGTATTTTTATTTCACTGTTACTTGTTTCTTTGCGACTGATAAAATTATTCCTAATGCCGTTTGAATGTATATGCTTTTACAAAAATTCAGTAAGGGAGACTAATTATAGAATTTGTAATTAAAAGTCAATTATGGTTGCGTCTTAATCGCGACGGTATTTCTATATAGCACTGAAAAATAGAATTGTCCTGTGGCATTAATCAAAATGTTACAGTTTATATTTCGACTGTTTAATGACTCGTTTCATCTTAAACGGCGTTTAACTATGGTTCCGGCCGCATATGAGTTGGCACAATGGTTGAGCACCGCTTTGGCCACACGCACACACTTCTCGGCTGCTTCAATTAAGCAGGCAACATTTCAAGCACCCACCCAACCCCGCGGTTATCTGTTACTTCCATACGGTAACTATCTCTTTTCTGCCGCGTCTTTCAATCTGTAGTAATCGTATACATCCGACTTTCTTTTTCCATTCGTTTTTCTCACCCTTTTATATACGTAAACATTATTTTTCATCCATCTTTGTCTATCTCACTATAGTATACTTATTTCAATGTACACTCGTTCGTCTTCGTCGACGATGATCATGCGATATAGTGGGGATATAGCGTAGAAGCATAATTTGCCAAATGTTGTGCGGGAAACAGAAGGTCGGTGGAAAATGCAAGGGAGGAGCTGTACGAGGGAACAGAAAGCGTGACATGACATTTCGCGACACGAACCGGCACAACATGAAATCTTTTGCGTTTTGCATGAACTACATATATTTGCTAACCAAAAACACCTGTACAAGTTGTCCTTGTTCTCAGTATCTGTAATTCCAAAATAAGCACAATTTTCCGCATCAAGATTTCTGATTAGTCACAGCTTGGCAACTCGAGCTTCCGCAATTATATTGCTCATATTTGATCACCGGTTCATTTTCGTTTCATCTCATTCATATTTATTTCAATTACAACCACGTTTCCGCCGATTGAATTATTTTTTCGTTGACTGCGGGTATCATAAATCAGCGTTTAAGAAAACTTATATCTCATTGTTCTCATTGTTCTGCTACAACTATGTAATTACGGGAACAATCGGGCTTTCATTTGAAACTGGTTCGGGCAATTAATAGCAATAATGAACTCGCGACTCTATTAAAGAAGAAATTGATTGGACTGTCGAGGTATTCGATTCCGCCCATACAGCTATTGCATTCAAAGATCATGCATTCATAAAGTGCGAGTTCGTCGATGTATCTCGGCATCGGCAAATGATAAGATCAAGCATTGCTGATCCATGTTAGAGGAATAACATGGTAGTATAATTGTACGTCTTTATCGCGCATTCGTACAACCGACTGATTAGATTTCTGTCCAGCAGTTTCTCGAGGCGACGGCTCCAACGAGAGGTTATTACGAAAATAGACTTCATCTCGTTAGCTCAACCGAGTAGACAGCATTTGCCGAGAACCGATCTGTGACACGATATGCATGTCAATTCGTTGAATGGATTGGTCCTGTGATTGTGCGCAACGTCCGACATCATAAAAATTGTAATTCGTCGAAAATCAGTCGATCATATTTCGAGATGAGAGATAGACGTTTCGAATAATTAGAACCGATATGCCTCATGATTTCTAATTTAAGAGCAGGTTTGATTTGACAAAGATCTGCATTATATTTTATGATATATGGGTCAAATCGTTATGGAAATGCGAAATCATTACTAGGTTTATTCTACCGACGCTTAATCACGGACTTTATTGAACTGTATTGAAATATTTTACATTTTAACAAGGATGATTCTACTGTGATAATATTTATTGTTTTTCAATTTTGAACCAAGTCACTTTTTTAAGAACGACAAATTTTCTTATGTCAGTATTTTTCAAAATTCGGAATATTATAAATACATGTAGCATTTCATCTGAAGAAAAAACCATAAATAAGAAAACTGAACTAACCACCTTGGTGTAGAAAGGGATAGAGCTAGCAAGTAAAGGGCATCGACATCGGTTAGTTTTTATTGAAGAATGAAGTCGTAAATTGTACCGGACCAAAACTCTTGAAAATTCAAAGCGCGTTAAAGGCGTTCACAATTAGCTCGAAATTCGCAACATGTTTCAAAATCCGGTCCGATTCTCGGATTACTTAATATATTTTTAATTGTGTCGAAGCCATCAGGCACTTTTTCCTTGAAGCAACAAAATCGCTGCTAAAGAAATGGTCAAGAAATAGAAGATTGCTTCTGTGAATTAAACGCGATGTTGCTTTAAATATCTGACTTAAACGAGATAAGAGATTATCAGATACAGAAAATTGCTTACATTGATAATTTTGATTACATACGATTTGTAACATTGAACTGTGTCAAGTAAACGTCAATTCGATGACAGTTTTTGACGTGTCGAAGACTAATAACTAGTTTACAGTGTGAAAGAAATGTGCCGAACGAAACGAAAATGAAGTGAAACGATAAAGAGACAAGAGGCTACGGCAGACCGCGCCTTAATGGAAAATAGTTAACGACCCGTGGAAATGTAAACTCAGTCACGTACTCGCGCGTAATGTTCAACCAGTGACCAATCAAGAACCATTACTCATAGACCTGTGGAGTAATAGTATAAGGTAGACATGTATGTGCAGGTTGTTCTATAGATTTGTGTCCTGTAGTGAAATTGCACTACCAATAGAATCGTTTTTGAGATTCATATTTGAAACAGAAAGTAATTACTTTTTATGTAATAATTCTTTTATAACTCAAAATTTGTCTAGGAAGTTCTTCTCGTTAAATAAAATAATAAGATTGCTGTACTATATTTTATTTGAATTCATTGAAAATTCAAAAATATATAAATTTAATATGAACGCGAAATTGAAGGTGTAATTTTATGGAGAGCTATAAAAACAAATAAAGATTTTAGTATATTTATTTTGTTTGTCAAATTTGATATAAAGAAGGTAAAAA
>JABFQD010000836.1:0-21961 GCA_022817045.1 Psix sp. ZL-2020 | reverse complement strand
TGTGTGTGTGTGTAATAATATTTTCATTGGTAATAAATTGATTGGAATTGAATTGAGTTAAAATAAATTTTGGAAAAATTGATACTGTAAAAACAAAAACGAAAATAACTATTTTAATTTGCCAATACTTTGAGGTATTTTGTGTTTTTGTCGCTTATGTTTTTACGGTATCCTTTTTTTTTCCAAGATTTGTTTTTATTGGGTTAAATTCCAAACAATAGTTTATTACCAACGCAAGACGTATTTATCACTTTGAGACTTTTATAAATTTATTTGTTATGATTTGCAAAAGTTTTATGAAACTCAAGTATAACATATAAACAAATGATACAAAAATGTCTTATTTTATAACAGAAAATGACTAAGCCAACAAATTAATATTCTATATTAATTTATTCTGCGAGGTTTTCTCCTAATGTAGTGAAATAAAATATAAATAATTAACAAAAATATATACAATTATATTTAAAATAAAAATAATCGACATTTTATTCAAGATGAAACCTATATTTTATTAATTACTTGTTATATTACAAAATTTTAAATATAAGAACAAAAGACGTTCGTATTTCAATATTAAAAAAAGTAAAAATTATGATTCAAAATCTACTGCCAACTGCTTTAAACTCATCGTAATAAAATACAAAAAGTATACAAAGTAGCCAAATTAATAAACTGTCATAAAATGAACCCCCAATTGTATATTTGAAATTTCCAACGGTCGGGCATTTTCCTTTGCTAGTTACGGTCCTGACATGCATGATCCAGTTTGTGTAGCAAAGTTCAGGCAGCAGTGTGAATTACTTCAAACATCTAAGTAATAGTGAGCTGTCCGTGCGTTTCGCTATTTCTAGGCCGTTCGCTCGCTAGCGATCGGTGCACAAATGAAGGTAAGATATTCGCGGCCGTTCTTTCTCTCCCATTTTCCCAACACGTTCTCTCCCTCTCTCTTTCTCTCCGTTGTCTCTGTCTTACTGCTACTCTCCCATCGCATGGTCGCGAACGCGACCATTTTATTTAACCGCCGCCAAGTCTCAATTTTCACTGAAGACTTCTCGACGTGATTGTCATCGCGAAGCTGTGCTTGTTAATTCCCCCCTCCCCCACGAGTTCAGTGATTTTCGACAGCGCTTAAGGCTTCAAAAACTCATCGTTCTCGACCTGACAAAAAGTATTGATAATTTCATTCGCGAACGCTTGTTTTTCACGGTGGTGGGGCGAAACAGGATGCTAACGTTTCGGTCTTTTTTCGCCTTGCTGTCGATTTTGAGGAACATTCTTGATTCTAGCCCCGGGTTGTTCAATTTATAACATTTTCTCCGCTTTGCTTTGCGTGTTTACATAACGATACAGATGATTTAAAGCAAGCCAGCTTCACAGATTAGGACGTTGTTTCGTTTAGTTTCATTTAGTGCTCAATTTACACTCAAATCACTTAGCTCGCTGCAAGCTTTGTCTGGGAAATAGCCAAGACGATGTCGGTTTCGTCGCTATCGCTGCGATTGTTTTGGTTGTAGTGGTGTCTGAGATTGAGGTTATGATCTGCAGTGGATTTGCGGGTATGTTCAATTTGGTTGTCTCCGCGCTTGCAGAACTGCTTTTAGGTTGGGTCTTGTTCTCTCCCTATGTCATATGCTACTTGTATTGATTTTTTTCGACGTTCACGCTAACGAATTTTTTGTTTTCGGTTTTTATTGCTTCAGATATCTATTTTGTTAGAATTATTTTTCAAATTCTTATTTTTTTTCATTCAACGATAAATAATATCATTTATTCACCTTTCAAATATTAACATGCATTTTTGACAATTTTAACTTTCTTTTGTTAATTTTGTTCAATGTGAGTTATGAATAAATATTTTTTTATTCGTTACTTCATTTATAACTTGATTCTTTGGATTATATATTGTTTCTTTATTTTTTAATATTGACATTTTTGTTGAAACTTTTTATATCTTATTTTTATTGAAAATATTAAAATTTTGAAACTCAATTTTTATACTATAATAGATTTTTTATTTTTTTTATCTACGCAATATCAAAATATTTGTGTGTATCAAATCATAGTTTTAAAGCAAGAATTGTTTAAGCTAGTTTTTGTGTAATTTGAAAATCCTATCAAATAATGCAGTGTAAAATTAAACGTATTATTATTGCTATTAATTTCATTTCTGAAATATCGAACAATGAAATATTTCATTAAACAAGTTTAATAATAAAATTTTCTATAAACTGTATTGTAAAAATGAGAAATTTTATCAAAGTCAAGCATAAATCTTGTATATTTATATATTTTTTTTTATTTATTGGAATGTTACAACTAAAATTTCACACTTGTTCTTAAGATTCTTATCTATAATAATAAAAATGATTTCATGGTAGAAGTGTCTTTTAATACAAAATTAATAATTACCTGCAAAATTAAAATGCCACTTTTAACACAAACAATTACTGGGATCATAATAAATGCGTTCGAAATATTTTCCACTCAATGATTCATTGCAGTTTACCAGAAGCGATTACTAAACCCTAAAATCCCCTTACGTTTTATAAATTTGTTCTTAGTATTTATATTTATAGCTTTAATGATATTGTTCGGAATCGATTCTTGTTATCACTTTTGTCAGTGAAAATTCTCAATTTAACGTTTTATAATGATGTTAAAAATAGAAATCTTAATGAATGGAAGTTCTACAAGTGAAGGTATTTTTGCCTCAGATAATGACAGATGACGACGCCACCATGGATTCAATGGACACTGAGGAAGATATCTTCAGTCCACGTGGACGACGTAGTGGTAATTCAAGTGTTAGGCGGCTTGAGAGTCTGAGAACATTAAGATCTCATTCGGGTTCAGGTCAGCACATTGATCGAATGAATACAAGCGTGCGTCGTAGTACTCGCAATCGAATGCAGACATATGACAATCTGAATACTAGTTGGATATTAGGTATATCAACTGTTTTGGGGATTTTTTACTCTCAGACAAACACTTTTACTTTTCTTTCTACCCGTAAATCAAAACGTTTTTTCATATCGCATTATTTTGCAGATGCAATTTTTCGTTTCACATGATATTTTCATTTCATTCATCGAGATTTATTTTAATTGCTCATTTTTGAAAAAAACAAAAAAATTAATAAACTTGATAATATTTGTAACGAATTGATACATTTGTAAATGTATTAATTAATTTGTTATTTCTTGTCAAATTCCCTTTTATTCTTATACACTTACAATTTGGTACGATGATATTTGTATTGTATGAATGATTGAATTTATTGTTTTTGTAGGAACGCAGACATTGAAAGGATATCCAATGTTTCAACAACACGGATCTTCCTCTGACAAAGAGCTGGCTGATGAAGTCCCTGAGCGTAAGCGGGACTTGAGAGATAGGATGCCTCTGCGATCCCGAGAAAATCATCCGTTGACCAGGAATTCGCAGAGACACATGAGGGAAAGAACCGAATTGGACAGGCCAGCTCGGGAACTCCGCGACAGATCGGATCGTGATCTTCGGGACAGATCGGATCGTGATCTTAGAGAGCGACCTGAGAGAGATTCACGTGATAGATCCGACAGAGAGAGAGACCTTAGAGAGAGAGTTGACAGAGATAAAGACTTGAGGGAACTGAAAGAAACACGAAGCAAATCGGAATCCAATATGGTCAACGATGAGAAGGAACCTAGGTGAGATTTTGAGTTCTGTTTTTGTCTGTTGAATACTCTTGTTTTTGTTAAGGTATTTATTCAAATATCGTTTTTCATTTTTTAGTAGGACTCGAAAATCTGATAGTCCCTTGAGATTACGTGAAGGTCCTGTGACTCGATTATGTAATAATTTGCAAGAGAAAGATGTGAAGCCTAAAGTTGAGCCAAATGAGGCTGATGAGGATAGTTCGAGGGAGAGCGGGAAGGGAGAAAACAATGATAACTCGGACAATGACAATGTAATTTCAAATTAATCGAGTACCTGATGTTTGAATTATAATAATTTAATCTCGATTTAATATTTGAATATATTTTAATAGAACCTTGACGATATTTTTCAGGGATACGAAGATATGTACAGTCGAGTCAAAAGAACGAGACGAACTTCACAGAGGCAACTTTCGCGAAGTCAAAAAATTCAAGGTAAAATTAGTGGGTTGGAAGTAAACAATTTCTTTGATTAAGATTAACATATGAAAAAAGAAGTTATAGGTTGATTGAATGGTAAATAAAGTTCATTTTATTTCAGACGATAGTGATATGAGTGAATCATCAGACACGCCTGGTCCCAAAAAGTACAGTTTAAGACAGAAGAAGCCAACAGTAGATCGGTTTCAAGCGAATGTTGAGCCTGTTCGAAGATCAATTCGCGCACTTCGAAGTGTTCTAACCAATTCTATGAGAAGGAAACATCGAAGTGAGAGTACAAGCTCGAGCGATTCAAGTGATTCGGAACCTCAAATTTACGATAAGAAGAAAAGCAAGAAATCGAGGTTCGTTATAAGATTAATATATCAATATAACATTAACAAATTAATTTTTAGTCAAATTAAATTATGGGGTAAAATGCACTTGTAATTCGTATAAATATTCATATATGTTAAACATAAAAGAATTCAGTTTAATTTATTCTTAAATTGAATTATTTTATTAGAATTTTTATATGCCTATATATGTCTTATATATGTCCCATGCATGTTGAACACTTTTCCTGTGTAACCCTAAAAGGCATATTTTTGAAGAGATAAAAAAACAGTTATAATTAAAAAACTTGTAGAACAATTAATTGATTATTAAATCATATATGTAATTTATAGAACTCCAGCTATTCCTCAAGGACCACCAAACCGCCCACCCAAAGCTGATATTAGTCCAGTAACGTTAGACATTAATACAAGATTTAGCGATGTCGGTGGATTAGAATCTCACATCCAGTGTCTTAAGGAAATGGTCGTATTTCCAATGATGTATTCTGATGTTTTTGATCAATTTCACGTCACCCCTCCGAAAGGAGTTCTTTTTTATGGACCACCTGGTAAATAACGTCATTTTTTAGTTTTAAAATAGATTCATTAAATATGTTATATCTGGTGATTTCAAAATCGCTAAATGTTTAATTAGAAAACATTGTTAAGAACAATACATTTAATTATTTTTAGGTACCGGAAAAACCTTGATAGCTCGAGCTTTAGCGAATGAATGCAGCCAAGGTGCAAGGAAAGTAACGTTTTTCATGCGTAAAGGAGCCGATTGTTTGTCGAAATGGGTTGGAGAATCTGAACGTCAGCTAAGATTGCTTTTTGAACAGGCGCAACAAATGAAGCCCTCGATTATTTTCTTCGATGAAATAGATGGTTTCGCTCCAGTCCGAAGTACTAAACAAGATCAAATTCACTCGAGTATTGTTTCCACTTTGCTGGCATTGATGGATGGATTGGATGATAGAGGAGAAGTAATTAAATTTGTATATTCTTTTGTTTCTAAGTTTTTGTTTTATAAATTTGTTGAATTTATGCATGAAAAATTGTTTTGTTTTTTATAAAATTAAATTTGTCTATGTTTAGTTTCCAAAAAATTAATATAATTCAATATTTTCAGGTGATTGTTATTGGAGCAACTAATCGCATTGATGCAATAGATCCGGCTCTTCGACGACCTGGACGTTTTGATCGAGAATTATTTTTTCCTCTGCCAGCAGAGAAAGAACGTTTAGAGATTTTGAAAATCCATGTCAGTAAATGGGAAAATCCACCTTCTGAAGAATTACTTCAAATCATGGCAGAAAAAACTTTAGGCTATTGTGGATCCGATTTGAGAGCTTTGTGTACTGAAGCTGTTATTCAGGGTTTGCGCAGAACTTATCCTCAAATTTACCAGACGTCCAAAAGGTTACTTTTGGACCCCAAACGTGTTGAGGTATTACTATATAAAATATTATATAAATATATTACTACTATAAAATTTCTAAAAGAATAAAATATTTATTTGTGTCAATTCTTGTTTTACATACATAATTGTATGTCTTTTCTAAAATCCAAATTTATTATTTCAATATGTGTTTTATTGATATGAATTAATTCTCAATGAATTGTTTTATTCATTTTGATTAGAACATTATAAAATATTTGAAATACACAAATATTATCTCAAATGTTTATTTACGTTATTTTCAATTCGTTATTTAGGTTAGACGGCAGGATTTCGATCAAGCTAGCTCATTATTAGTACCTTCATCACAACGTGTTGTGCCGTTCGTTGGCAAACGTCTGCAGTCATACACGGTACCTCTTCTTGGTCCAACTATACAAGAATTGCTTAGTATTATCAAAGGAATATTTCCACAAGGAGTTAATCACTCACTTGCCAAGTAAGATCCTTTACGGAATTAATTTCATGACCAAATTTGTAAACACATTTTTCAAAAATGGTTTATTACTTTACAAATTATTTCTACAAAATGGCACTTTAAAAGTGAATATATGTTTTAAAATTGTACTCGTGTATATTTGATTTATATTTTGCATGATTATCATTTCAGAATAAAAACTATTCAAGGAATACATCGACCGCGTCTTCTGATTACTGGAGGACGAATAGCCCAAGGTCAAGGACCAAGTTTAGCTCAAGCTTTAATTTATCATATGGAACATTTGCCTGTACAAACTCTAGATGTCAGCACATTGTTCTCCGAAAGTGCCAGATCCCCTGAAGAAACTTGTGTTCAGGTTTTTATTTGAAATATAAAATGATATATAAAATAATGCAAAGATATTATAATAAGAAATAGAAAATTATTCTCCGACTCAATATTGCAGGTATTTTCTGAAGCAGCCAGGTGTTTACCGTCCATTATATATATTCGTTCGATTGACCAATGGTGGCCTCTCGTACCAGAGACCGTAAAAGCCGTATTTCTGTGTCGTATTGCTTCTATAGATGCACCGACTCCAATACTCATTCTTGCCACAAGTGAATCAAAATACGAGGACCTTCCGGAACAAATAAAGAACCTTTTCAGCGAATTCCGTAGCGAAGTTTACACGATGAAGAAACCAACCGAGGAGCAGCGTAGAGAATTTTTCAAACCCATTTTTCTAGTTCAAAGCCTGAAACCACCAGTGTCTAAGAGCGAAAAGGTCCAGGTGCTAGAGGAACTTCCACTGGCGCCAGACCCAGTGCCTAAAAAGAAACTCACCGAGAAAGAACTGAAAATTCTCAAAGAAAAAGAAGAAATCTCTCTGCGAGAGCTGCGCATCTTTTTAAGAGAAATTTGTGCCAAACTTGCACGAAACAGACAGTGAGTTCATCAATGTGATTTATTTGCATGTTATAATTAATAACATCAAAATGATGGATTTTTATATTTTTGTCCTTTCAGATTTTTCATGTTCACGAAACCTGTCGATACAGAAGAAGTGCCAGACTATAATTCGATTATCAAACAGCCGATGGATTTGGAAACAATGATGACCAAAATTGATATGCATTGTTATATGTGTGCGAGGGAATTTTTAGATGACATCGATCTTATTTGTCAAAATGCACTCGAGTATAACCCGGACAGGTAAGTCGACGATCTGTGTCTTGGATCGATTCGTCCATCCATATTTTTCTCAAAATGATTCGATTTTCATCCACGCCTATCAGAACTCTAATACGCTTGTATAAGGATGATTACGTGAAATTAACAATTATCATTGGTTAACCATTTAGATGTAGCTTTTCCCAATTCGATCTCAATCTGGCAATTCGATCTTCAACAAAAACCATTTCATTCGATAATCTATACGAAATTATACTTACATATTTTTTCATGTCAGCCTGCGCGATAAGTCAACTATTGGAAATTTGAAGAGGTAGTCTTTGGTATTCTAACCATTGATGTTGTTGCATCGTAGAAATGGTGGTTTTCAATGATTCAAAATTTCAAAACAGGTTATTTATTCCAAATTGTCACAAAAATTTCTGTTCAAATTCATAACATCGTAAGTTGAAACATTTGAGTGGAAATTAATTTTGAGAAAAATATGTGTACTTGAGAAAGTTGCACTTTTATATCTTTGTATATATCATGTGTTTGATACCAACCGTCGGTGATTTATCTGCTAATTGTTATTAATTGTTAATCAAAGGTGTAAATCAAAGTTCACATGGAATGACAATTGAGTAGAGCTTTAGAAACGCAATATGAACATTGATTTATGTCTGTTTTCACTGAATATTTTCTCTCAACTCTTATAAAATCCATTGAAGACCACTAGCTATATTGGAAACTGCTTTTATAGTATTAAAACAATCAAATTAACAAATTGCTAGCATTATATTAAGCTTGTGTTATACAATTTTAGATTATTACTTTTAGTTTATCGTACAAATTATTTATTATAATTTAAATTAGTTTGCTTTGTAAACATTTGTTTTGCTTATGAATGCAAAGAACTTGCAGAAAACTCAGGACACAAAAATCTAATCATCTTTTAATAGATTGAAAATAAATTGAAATCTTCAATTCTTTTTCAATTTCAGCATTTAGTTCTAATTTACTATTTAGAATTTAACAAAGTCATTCATCACTTAAACACTGCATGAGTTATATTTTATTATTTTATTTGTTGAAGAATATGTTTTTTTATTTGCTCTGTGATTTAACTGCATAAACTGTCTAAATTTAATTTAAACTTTTGGATCATTGTTTGCAAACTATTTTTATTGTTTATGAATATTAATACTGAATTCATAAATAAGTTGTAGGCATGTGATTACTAAAGCGCACGTGCGCGCTAATTTATGCTATTTCAGAGTCATCAATTGGCCAAACTTTTCCAGAAATATGGTTTTTAAAACTAGCATATACAAATTCAAAATTACTCACCATTAATAATATTTAAAGGCATTTGTCGAAATCGGAATTTTAATGTTTTACATTAAAATCATTTCCAACAAAACAATTTTACTTTTATTGGGATTTTCGTTATTTTGTCAGATTAACTTCAGGATATAAATTATTCATATTTTTAGATATAATTTCGCTATTTTCAAAATATCTTTTACTTTCCTATATTATTTTTATAGTAAAAATAATGAATTACTTTTAACATTATTTTACACATACAATATGGTAGTGATTTTTTACGTTTGTGTATGATTAATATTTGAATTTATTTAAAATTATTTTTGTCAATTTATGAACAAATCTCATGTTTACTTATGAGACTTAATCGATTAAAAAGTCTATTTCTGTTCAAGAAACAACTAGAAAGCGCTTTAAATTTGATCTTTTATTTTGTTTAAAAAACTTGACTTGTTTCATTTTTGTAATATTCAAATTATAATTCATAGGGATCCTGCGGACAAACTCATTCGTCACCGCGCATGTTCACTACGCGATAATGCGTACGCTTTAATCAAAGCTGAATTGGATTCAGATTTCGAAGATCGATGTCGCGAAATCTCAGCGAATCGGCGCAAAAAGAAAAAGATATCTACACCAACCAAGGATAATCTCCCGAACGGTGCAGAGGAAACGCTGTCTGTCTGTGAAAACGCTGAATCAATGATAGCTGATGAAGATAAAAGCCCGAGCGAAAAGAAGGACTTTAATAATCACTTGAGTATTAACGGTCGACGTATCAGCACCGGAAAACGTAAACGTGGTCAAATGTGGGCACGTGGTTTCGTCAAACGCCCGATAAAGAAGAAGAAAATAGTCTTCGAAGATGATGCGAATAGTTTGAAAAGCACCAACTCTGTTTCAAATTCTCAGACAGCGATTGAATTACAAAAGTTTGAAGAGTTTGAGAATAGTGTGATGAATGGTCACGTGAACAGTGTGGAGAACAATAATTCTGAATCAGAGAACGAAATAGAGGAAGATATGAGCAAAGATCAGCAAGATCAAGTAATGAAAGAAAATTTCCAAAAACAGGACGAAGAAAGCAAAGAGGAAAAGAATGTGACAGAGCCACGTAGACAAAGTTTAGATGAACTGAGTTTTGCAATTTTACATGATGAGACGTATGAGAAACAGGATGAAGTTGTGGTTGGTGATCAAAAAGAACTTGAGGTAGCTCTGGAATGGACTGTCAAGGCCACTGAAGATTTTTCCATTGCTGAACTATGCGACATTTATGTACAATTGAGTCGATGTGTTGGAAGGTACTCGCAAACTTGTGATCGAGAATCACTGCCAAAGGTGAGTTATCAACGAAAAATATTTCTTATTTTGATACAATCTACTATATAATGTATTCTGAAATTGAATATTTAGAACATTTGAAAATTAGAAACGAATCATACATTTCATTCGAAATGACTTATTTGTACGTATAATTTATATAATATATTAATACAAAATTTTGTTTCATAGGATTTGCTCAAAGAGCTAGAATTCCGAATCTCCCGAAGAAATGAGCCATCATCGTCAGATGACAGGATGTCAGAGTCGCAAGACGTCTCGTGATTATCAGCACAAGCGAAAAAAATTGAACCAATCGAATCATCGTTATCATCAATAACATTTTTCAGCAGCGATGTTAATCTAAATACAGATTTACGAATTAGCCTCGATTAACCTAACAATAATTCGTGAATCAGTTTTTATTGTCCGAAGTCTCCCATAAGTTACCTTCAAGCGTGACGTACCTACATAGTTTTGTACGTTTCGCGTACTTAATTCAACAACAAATCAGCTAAGACTTGAGCATCAACTTACGGAGCCCAGTCGAGAATTAATACAATTAGATTAAAAATGATTATGAAGTTTAATGTAATATTACATCGATCAACAAGATTATTTATGTATTATAGAAACGTATCGTTTTCTTTAAAGTACATTCCAAAGTGCACTAGTAATTATTTTAGTGTTGTTGCAGTTGTTTGTTGTTGCTGTTGTCTGAAAGAAACGTTACGTTAGTTTTAATCTGATGACAACGATGGAACAATCCTGGAAAAGAGAATTTCAAATAATATCATTGTATAAAAACGTCTTTGCAACAATTTTGATTACTTTAATAAAATAGAGAAACGGTTACAAACATAGAATGTATTATCTCTAATCTGTTCAAATAATTTAATTCATATTCAAATTCAATGACTCAAAATTTAATATTAATCAACTCGAAGCCACAAATAAACATTCTTCAATACCGGAATGAATAGAAACCATTTGTGGATTTTTATTTCTCAATTCTGCGCAGAATTAAACGATTTGGAACTACAACCGCGAGTCAAATTGTCTTTGGCTCAAACGCTGACCAAAGTTTTGTATAACATAAACGTGAATGTGAGCGAACGAATGGGCCTCGGAGCGTGCCATAGGGTTAATGAAATCGAATCTTTCACACGACATACCTCGTTAAAACAATAAACTATACAAACTAAGATTAGATTTTGTAGGTTGTGATTTAAGTTGCGTTGGTCGTTGCTTTGCGATCACTATGTCTTTTTCTTTTGTATTTATTTACCAAATTTTACGACGCACGATACATTCATCATCAGAAGATGAACTTTTTTTTTACGTAATTTTACCAAGCACGAACCGACGCATATATTTTTCTAATGTCCCCAACACTTCACTACGGGCATTTGAAGTACGAACTACGTCGTACGAATTTTAATACTAGATCATTGTTTTCTCGATTCGTTCAAAAAAGAGATGTATTTTATTTCTTGCGTACTTGAAAATCATTTCAATTAACAGTACATACATTGATAAGAGTAATATCGCGTTCGATATATTGCATTTTATCATTTGTATATGTGCTTTGTATTTCACAGCGATGTAAGATGAGACGACTGACGAATTTATTACGAAATAACTGTACAAATATATGATATACTTTGTCACTGCCACGATATGCATTTTTACGTTATCAATAAAACTTTTCACTTATAAAAGTCCCCTTAATTCTCTCCTTATTAAGTACTTACTTGTTTCTTTTTTTCTATTGCTTTGATCTTTTTCTCTTTTACTTTAACACTATAATATGCTTCTATGATATTAGATTTGTAGGCTGTGAAAACAAATTATTTTCCCTCTCAAACTTAATTTTATTCAAACCAATTATTTTCATATCATTTGTACTTCGATTATGCTTTTAAGGTAATTGATGGGAGCAATATGTTCGATAGTTTCTAAACTCTTCCAAAAATATGACTTCTGTACAAACGATATATTGTAAAGAACGACAAAGGGTAACGATCACTGCCTTAATATTTCATTTTGAAATGTACAAACAAATGTACTCTTGTCGCATGTTTCAACGTAACAAGTTATAAGCCAGATCTTCGTCATTTATATCGACATCAATATTATTTTTTACAACTCGCAGCTTTAAAAAAAGTCACATTTTTCAATTCGCACAGAGAATACTGATTTTTCAAACACCCATTATTAACTGGTGACTTCTTTTACGGCTGCGCGTTGAGAAAAGTATTATTTTCTACACAGGCATGCTTGACAGTAGTCAAATATATGAATAATATTTCAAATGTCAAAACGTTGTTGTCACTTGTTTTGCTATTGCGCTAACCCCACATCAGTTTTCAGGAATATGAAATGTCACGTTGAAAGCGTCTGACGGAAAAATTTGCGGTGACTTCTCATTGGACTTGCGGTCATTTCTTTATTCAGACAAATTTTATTATCAAATTGCAACATAAATGGAAATGAATATGTACAATAAAGACTTTTCTTGCGTTGGAGGGTTGCAAAAACAAATCAGAGTTATCAAGGAAATTGTGCTATTGCCACTAATGTATGGCGAGGTTTACGCTAAGTTTAATTTAAAACCCCCAAGAGGTGTACTATTTTATGGACCACCAGGTAAGGCTGAACTATTTCCAAATTTATATTGCTTTGTAAAAGCAGCATAACTTATGTTGAAAATAGTTCATTTGCAATTGTTATGTAATTGAAATTTTCTTTACATCTTCCTCCTCTTGTAACACATTAGGTACTGGTAAAACTTTACTAGCAGCTGCGCTGGCAGGCGAATGCAGCAACGCGCAAAGAAAAGTGTCATTTATCTCGCGTAAAGGGTCGGATTGTCTGAGCAAATATGTCGGGGAAAGTGAGAAAACCCTTCATGAAATTTTTGACTTGGTATATTTCGATTTCTTATAAGTATGAATTGTTTATTTTAATCGACGTAATCATTCATTCTAGTTTAATAGAACTGAATGTATTTAATATTTTTTTTGTCGTTGAACATTTTTAATATTCAGGCTCATAAAAAAAAACCATGCATCATTTTTTTTGACGAAGTAGACGGCTTGGCTCCTGCAAGGTCCGAACGAAATGATTTCGTTCACTCAAGCTTGGTGACTTTGTTGCTGGCTTTAATGGATGGATTGAGGCAAAATTCAGAAGTCATAGTTATTGGCGCAACTAATCGACTGGATGCAATAGATTCGGCCCTCAGAAGACCTGGAAGATTTGACAGAGAACTTTATTTTCCTCTGCCTAATTACTCTGCGCGAAAAGAAATTTTATCGGTAGTACAATTTTTGTACTTTTTTTGTTTTCTTTGTTTAGTTGAAATTTGTAACTTCATAGACATCATTGATTTTGAAATGAAATAATTGGTACTTTGATCATAGATTTATACAAAAACTTGGAAACAGAAACCTGCGCAGAAATTTTTATCTTACCTTGCAGCCAAAACTGTTGGCTACTGTGGAAGTGATTTGCAAGCCCTTTGCACTGAGGCGGTGATGTGTTGTATCCGCAGAATATATCCACAGATTTATACATCTAAAACTAAACTTAATGTTTGCGATAAAGCTCTTAAGGTATACTTTAATAATTCGAAATAATTCTATCTGAACATTTTAATTTCCTGAACGACGTGTATTTTAATCGAAATCATTTTCTTATCTGATAAAAGTAATTCAATTTGAAGGTAGAAAAACAAGATTTTTTGAAGGCTCAGAATAATATTGTGCCTGCAATGCATAGAACAACAGTTTCACCATTAAAGTGTCTGTCGACAAAAATTCGTCCTTTGCTTCAAAATGATGTAGGCGATGTGATGACTAGACTTCATCATTTATGCCCCAATGGAATGTTAACATCTGACGTCATGTAAGATGTTCTTATTAAAAATGATTACTGTAAATAATACATTTTTCATTTGTTGAATTACAAATTTATATTTTTTTCGAGAATCGTAAAATAACTTTGTAAGAAATCTCAATAGCTTGATGATTATCCAGATTAGGTCGGTCGATATTCAAGTCATCCAATTGTCCAAGATTACTATTGTGCGGAATCGACAATTGTCACACGAAACATATTGGTCCTGCGATTCTTCACTCTTTGGAACATTTGCCGTGTCACGTGATCGATGTTACAGTTTTGTTTGAAGATTCTTCTCGGATTGTAGAACAAGCAGTAATTCAAGTAATACTTTAAAATCATTTTCATTCTATTTGAATTTCTTTTTTATACTCAGAAACCGCGTGCAAGAGGTTTTTACGCACTTTTACGCAACAATCATTTTACGTTGTAAAAGCCTGTAATATATTATTTCCGCACGTGCGTAACGAGGGCTTTTTTGTACGAGTGTGGAAAAACCTATATTGTGCATGTTTCCTCGTACTATTTTATTTTGACTTGTTGCGTCGCTACTGTGACCCTAGATGATGGAATTTAATAAAAAATTATATTTAACAAATTATCATAGGTAAACAATTATGAAACTTGTATATATTATTTGCAATTTATTGTATATTATAAATTTCAATTTGCTTTGTCTTTTACAGATTGTCAAAGATGCTAGAAGAACCCTACCTTCTCTCTTATACGTACCAGATATTTTATCTTGGTGGAACCTTGTCAATGAAACGGCACGAATGGTTTTTACTTCTTTGATTCGTAACTTAGATCAATCTGTGAATATGCTGGTTTTTACAACTGCCAATGTGCCATTTGATAATCTCCCATCGGAAGTAATTGCAAATGAATTTTCGTACTAGAATTTAAAAGTTTCATGTTTGCAATATATCTGTATTGCAAATATTTGCAAAATAGAAAATTATTTTTCAAACAATTTTATTTACTGATCATATTTGAGTTTGTACTAATTCATTCTTATAGGTAGCTTCGTTGTACGACGAGCATCAAGGCGAAGTCATTGAAATTACTGGATTTACTGACGCAGAAAGGATGAATTACTTTAAACAGTTATTTAGCAAATCTCGTCGTTCAAATTCTCCAGATGGTATATCTCAATGTTCGTCAGCAGGTAAAAGCAAAAGTGTGTTTTGCAACTGCAGTTATTTTATTATTAAACAAATTAATGTTTTCTTTATAATTGATATAGAAATGATTAAGAAAGAGAAGTTGGAAACAGGAAGAAGAAAAGTTAAGTCAGGTAAATAAAATCCAAATGAAATCGTTTTGATTCAAATTGATGTACGAATTGCGTTATAAATATTTTACAGACGTTGGAAAAAGACCGAAACTTGAAGCTAAGAGAAGAATGAAACTTACTAAAGTTTGTTCGCACCATTCCCAAAGTCCAGTTGATACAAGTAAATTTGATTTATGATTTTTGTTCTACGTTTAAATAAAATTTAGTTCAAATGATGTTTTTACTCTGTGAATTAATCAAGATGATTGTATATCAAAAATGTTGTCTCGTTTGATAGAAGCGATTAAGAGAGAGTACGATGGTGCAGGAGAAGCAGTTTCAACAAAAAAACGAAAGTTATCCGAAGAAGACGCAGCTGTATCAAAAAATATGTGCTTAACTACTGAAGAGATCAAAGCATTGTTGGATAGAATCACAAGGATGACACAAAACTGGCTTTGCAGTCAACTTGAAAGTCTGTATTCTTCTCTTGAATATACAATGGACAACACAGATCATACAGACTTGTTTAATGTTTTGCAAAATACTATCACCAACTTTTACAACGTGGAAAAACTCAAATTCGAGGTGAAAGAGGAGCACAACTTGTACATTTGATGCTTTATGTATTTTGAGATCAAGTTACAGTTAATTGATTTATATTCATCTGATGATGATATTCTTATAAATCTTCGATAAATTATTGTGATATTGTGCTGAATTAGTCTTGTGTACTTTCATATCTCGAGTCATTTGCAGTATCTTTGTCTCTGAAAAATGTAACGTGTCATACGAGTTTAGAAAAAAAGATTTCAATTTAAATTTATAGTCTTATCATTGTTTCCAATAAAACTAGATTATTTTAGTGTAATTCATTAATTAATCATTTGATAAATGTATTTTTTATTTTGTAATTTATCAAAATAATTCAATGAAATGTAAATATAGTTCACATTCAATTCTCCTCTTTTCTTCTTTCCTCAATTCAATATTCCTCTTTACTTTTTGAAACTTATATTTAAAAGTAAGTGTGATCTTAACAGCACAATTTATTTCTATATAAAACGCAAGATCAGCGGAGAAGGGAATAGATTTGTTGAAATTTTCAATTTATATTTCAAGTTGATAAACACTGATATGAGTTATTTTTTGTACAAATTTATTCAACTTCAACATATATAAATCTTAAAAAAATACAAAACGCAGTATCAAACAACTTGGTATCAGATTCATTATTTTTTAATATTTATATTTATATATAAAATATACATACTATCTTCGTGACTTATGTCTAATTGAATCAAAGTACTAGCAAAAAATTATAATTTATATATATACATTTATTTAATAAATACGCCTCGTTGTTCTTATGAATAATAGTTTGCTAATAATACTGTACATTAAATTTTTCTTTTTTCACTTCAAAATAATGCTATAAGTTTCGTTTTGTTCATTATAATATGAACACTGTCACTATTTTTTGATTTCAAGTATTATTCTCTTGTTTCTTCTGAAAGATTAATTTTTTCGATGCAAAATGATATATTTGATAAGCAAAATATATATTGAAATACGTATTTGAATAACAAATATTTCTGTTGAAAATGTCAAAGAGAATTGATTTTATTACACACTTTGTAAACAGTAGAAACATTCCTGAGCAAAGTAATCCTTTTAAAATATTATATTTATAATCGTATCTAATTTTATTAAGAAATTGTCAATTTAAACAGTGTAAATTAAAATTAAATATTGTATTAAAGGTTGAGATAGTAATCCGACCAGGTAGTCTAAGAAGAATGCTGTGCTACACTTTTTTGAAGTCCAAGAGCAAAGTTTACATATAAGTAAAACTATGAATAATTATAGCAACTTAAAATTGCTTTGGATTACAATAAGAAAATTGATATGTGCAAAATAATCTGGTGATTATTAATCAGTTTTAAATAAACAATTATATACATTATATAAAATGTTTAATGGATTTTGAATTTTCTTATATATAAGAAGTTCAACATTTGTTTAAATTTTCACATAAATAATATCAATTTTAAAGTGCACTAATAAAAATTTAAAATATGTAGAAATTGTTTTTTCCAAAATTTGTTTCATATCAATTCATTTCTATATTGATCTATAGATAAAAATTTGACAATTTTGTTATGCATTTTTATTTTTATGAAATGCTTAAACCAACTTTTAACTTCAAGTTTAAAGGTAAAAACTTGAATCAAATATTTAAAACAATGAAGAGAAACTATTCATCCGTTGATATATAAATGGTGAAAAAACGTCCCTGGTACAAAATACAAATACTGTCAAAACACAACTGAAGGTCAATCAAATTTCATAGTTGTATATTTTTATTCATAAAGTTCAAATCATTAAGTTATTTTGATCAGGAATATTTCATATCGAGTATCATCTTTCGATAAAATTAATTTCAATATCCGAATCGATATCGATTAAGCTACGATAAAATAAAAATCTCAGGATCATCATCTTGTGTTTTAGGTATGTTTTTTTTATTTTTATCGCATGGCCGTTCATTATATTTACCCACCATTGTATCTGAATGAATCGAATTAGTGTATATATTTGAGCTAAACAAAGTTCTATTGCTTAAAACTGAATTGCTGTCTTTGGGTGAAGCTTTGACTTGTATGTATTTGGACAATCCCATCTGAACGAATTTTTCTTCTTTGACGTCCTTTGAAGATACTTTATTAACGGTCACCTTAAATCAATTCATATTTAGTTTAATTTTTAGCTTCATCATAAACAAAAGTATGTGCTCAGACATAATTTATCTATCTTATTGAAAACTGATATAATAAAATTCACCTTTGGTCTTACAAGTGCATCTGCACTGGCCAAGTTTGTTTTTTGGTAAACTTGGGGTCGCAGGTCATTTGTCTTAAGAAGTACATTTGGTCTGTTGATAACGGAAGTCTTTTTGATGTGCACAAGCCAATTATCATAGTTTTTGTTTTTTGACAGACTTACGACCGGAATAAATTCTTGCTGCAGAGTCATGGGCTTTGGTTTCTTGTCCTCATTATCTTTTATTATATGACAGACCACTTCTAGGTCATCATCTTCTTTTACGATCTTTGGTTTATTCTGATCATACTTGACTTCACAGCAAAACTGAATGTCATCATCGATTTCGATAGGCTTTGGTTTCATGAAAGATAAAATAGACTTCTGATCTTTAGTTGGAACTTTGTAAGTTAATTTAGGAGATTCCTGTACCCTCTTAATAGTCTCTTGATTTGTATTTGTTTTATTCGTTGGACTGTCTCGTGGTGTTTTGTAAACTTTGTCATAAGGATTTGTTGAGAATTCATTCTCATAAGAATTTGTGTTGTGAAAATCTCGTTTCGAAAAGAATTTGTTCAAATTTTGGAAAACTTCTTTCTTATTTTTATTCTCTTTATCAAGAGTCCGGCTCTTTTTCAACCTGCTTCGATTCTTAATTGTTAAACTCTTTGTAAGTATCTTGATTTCTGTTTCATCATGATATTTTTTTTGATGCAATCCTGCATCGTATGAACATTTAAACCATCGTCGACAGATATCGCAGCGACTTCCCATTATAACTACTACACAGCTTCTTGCTGGTGTCTTCTGTGAAGACATGTAACTCGCATCTTCGGGGAAGGTCAGGTTACGTGTAAGTCCTAATAAATTTAAAAAATCGCTCTGCACGCGAGCATTCGCTCGACTCGGACTCAACCGCAGCTCTCGACTCCGCGGTTTCTCCAGCTGTACCACATTTCGCGTCCGATATCTGTTCCTGACTTCCATTTTGGTTTTTAGAAGCTTATGTCCTGCAAGAGATAATGTCTTTAATGGACTGAATTTTTATTAATATCTTGTATAGATATCCGTGTATCAGAGCAGACGTATAGATTTCATAATATGATGCAAAATCCTATTTAAAATTAAAACTTAAAAAATATATGTATAAAATTACAAGGTTAACTTACGATTGATGTGTAAAGAATGACAAGTGTAATATAAAATGTATCTTGTCTAAACTAACACTTAAACTAAACTTGAATTTATTTTGAAAAACACCTCATCATATTTACATATCTCAATTTCTTTGCTAACAGTATCTTTTTAAATTGTTTTTTTAACTGCACAGACAAGTATGAATAAGAAATCATTTTTGAACCCTTTATTGAGTGACATTTATCTTATCTCTTGTTCTATTAAGTTATGTATTTATCTATTGAAACATAAAATGAAAACACACATCTTGAATTGAAAATTTTATTAATGACATGTAATATATTTTAGAGTATAAAATGTCACTGTTTTCTAATGAGAAAGTAATTAAAAGAATAAACAATTTATGAATCAGTTATTACTTTAAAATTGTTGAACTGTAATATTGAGCACATAATCCTTTTATTATATTGTTCCTATATATATTTAAGCAGCTTATCAAGATTTCGATTCTTTACACTGTAATATAACATTTCAAATAAAAGAAAAAATAGCTCTAGAGAGTATTATTAATACAAAGTATTAATTTAATAATCTTAATTATCATTAAACAAAATATACCACTATGAAAAGTTTCTCAACGCTGAGCTGATGCAAAATAATTTAGCATCGTATAAGAAAAATTTATTTTTAAAGTCATTTGCAAATAATTACTCTTGAGAAAAATTCAAACTGATTCACAAATGATGCTCTTATGAATTTTAGTTAAATTAATGTAAGAGAAATTGATAAAATTTACTATCACTTTTATTGATAATAATTGCAAGATTCTAATTATAGATCATTTAAAAGTACTATATAATTTTTCAATGAGCTTCTGATGAAACAGAAATAAAAAATCAGAATAGTTTTGTTAGAAAATATGTTATGCAAAAAAATCAATAATAAAAATGTATTAATTCGTTAAGTAAATATTGATCATTAGTTGAGAAATATTAATTATTTTATATTCTATACATTACATTATTATGATATTATTCAATAGTAATTGATTCTTTCGTTAATTCATTTTAAATTATTAAACGTAAGCTATTCAGAATTAAACAATTAAACAATATCCGAAATTGGACTTTAATTTTTATTCAAGTTAAGATTTCTATTCTTATGATAGGTAAAAATTATTTTAAATTCTTAAGAACTCAAATATTTAGATAAAAACTAACATCAATAAAATGTGTTAATATATTAAAATTAGTCAAAAGTTTTGGAAAACCGATAAATCTGGTTATTTCCAACTTTTGTCTTTTTCCTCGCTAGATGTCGTTATCTAAAATGCTAATTACCGTGAATTTTTCTAACCTCATTTATTGCTGATTGTAAATTATAGATAAAACGCGGGATTTTTCATTTCGGATGCTTTTATTGAATGTGATGAAATATTAGTATTAAAATATTTCCAAACAATTATATTTGTTTGTAATATTCATAATTAGTAAAATTGTTTAGTTCTCACCTATTTTTTTTACTATTTAATTACTAAAATAGTGTATCCATATACTTGAGCTATCAGCACCGAAAACACACTAACTAAAACCGAATAGGGGAATGTACGAAGATTAACGTTTGGTTATGTTTTCATGAATAAAAAGAAGTCCTTACGAGAGAGGTGTAAACAAAGATGAAAGTAAAAAATTAGAAGTGGGGATAGAAATGGAGTGGGTCTGGAGTGGGGTTACTTCAACAAGTAGGGCTGGGGCTTTCCCATTGGAAACGTAGTGGTACAGACATTCAGTTGTCAGCAGATATAATCTTATTAGTGAATTTCACTTAACCTTATTTTAGGCGGGATTTTCAAATTCATTTGTAAAAATAAAACATGTAAAAATGCATTAAAATTATAAAATAATCATATATATATATGAAACTTTTTTAAATGGCTATTTACTTCTTTTTTATAGAAAAAAAAAATACTTTACCATTTTATTCTTAATAATAAATTTATTTACTACGTAACATTAATGTGATATTTAGTATTCGTACTGTCTCATACACGGGAAAGTGTATGATATTAAAAATTCATTTCTAATATATCAGAATACATATTAGATATTATTGAAATAAATGAAAAAAATAAGGAAAAACAAAATAAATATTTAAATTAGTTTTAACTCAAAATGTTGTTTAATCCGATTAGTATTTTGTATATTCAATTTCAAAATGTCTACGAAAACTTCTTGTATATTTTTTGTAGAGACCTTAAAGTGTTGTGTTTAGAATTGTTAGAAAGGCATGACAACAAAACATACCATTTATCAGATGCAGCTTTATGGCTGTAATTCTTGGTATTGTCGGAAAACCTAATTCTCAGTGATTTATTACTGCAAACATTTTCATGATCTCATAGCTCGAATATTAGTCAAATATTGATATTTTTACTTTTTTCTGTAAATATTTTGAGTTTCATTTTTACTATCACATTTAAAAGACAGATTATTTATGTTTTTAAATATTATATAATTTATATTATAAATATTAATTGTCTTTATTAAGACTTGTTATTATCCTTATTAAACTAATTTTACTTTGTTTGTATGTTATATTGAACCTATAAAATTGATTAATTTATATATTAAATTCAATGAAAATGTTTGCAGTAAT
>JABFQD010000835.1:0-21992 GCA_022817045.1 Psix sp. ZL-2020 | reverse complement strand
AAACATTTATTCATTTTATTTTGTCAAAATACGAGTATTTTAATTTGAAAGGGAATAAAAAACTTGTTCATACCCCAATAAATATGTTTCCATTGAAAGTTATTTAAATTAAAATAAAAAAATAAAAAATGAAAATAAAAAACTACTACGTTTTTAAATAGTTTTATTCGTTTCTCATGATGCGTCGAATACAAAAAATGAATTTTTTGCTAAACATTATACGATTTATTAAGCTGATAATTGAAGTCATTTCCATCTTGTGTGGAAATCATACTGCTTACAAAATCGCATAATTATACATCCAGGTGCAAATGTCCTTATAGAATCTGGAACCTCATTTTGTATTATATCATGCGCTCTTTAGAGTTAAGAAATATAATAACAATAATATATTAAGGGAACTTTTGATTAATATCCATAGTATTAACAATATTAAACTGATTTTTATTATTCTTCTTTTTTATTGTATTCCTTACAATATATAATATAATGAAAATTGCATGCAACTTAAACAACGGCAAGGTTCAAGTTGTTAACAGTTATTATGAAAAAATACAATACAGCAACTGTTTAATCATTAACTTAAATAACAAATTATAAAAAATGTATTGGTCAGTTTATAAAATAATAAAATTAATACAATAACAATAAAAAACAATTAAAATTGAAGTATTAAAAACGAATGTTTAAGAAATAATAACTTGTAATAATCTTTAACTAAAATATACTTTTTTATCAGTTGTATAAATATATATTATGAATACATATATTCTACATACATATATTATGTTTATAATTGTTTATATTATTTTATAAATATATATTATGTCAGTAATTTTAAACATAATATATAACAGTTTTTCTCTATTATTAATGAAATAACGTTAATGTCACGTGTTACTTATCTAAACATAATAATCAACATAAAGAGGTAATTTCTAATCCGAAAAAGAAAGACGATGATACATTTTAATGTTAATTTATAATCATTTTTCTTGGTTTATTAATTTTTTGGTTTATATAAAATTATAAACATTTCTTTATTAATATGAATAATATTTAATATATTCTATATTTATATATAATAATATGACATTGTTTCATTTTAACATTAGCGAAAATAATTTAAATTTAATATCGACAGAGGTAATAAAAAACTGATTTTTCATGTATGTATTATCTACAGAGTTGATCCTCTATGGAGTTATTAGTCATGGCATGTGTCTGCTCTGAACTTAGGTCTATTTCATTTTCAATCGGTTTGCGCGCTTTCCGTTATGCGTTGTTTACATTTGAAGGTGATTTTAAATTATTTCCTTTGGCAAGTTAAATATCTAATTTATAATATAAACAATGTGCATAGATATCATCTACGGTGATTGTTGATGATTTGTGAATTATGCAAATAAGTTGTAAAAATGACTTCTATGTATAAAGATGTTAAAAAATGGATCGCTTCGATACAGGCTTCGGAGCTGTCAAATTTAGATGAAGAAATAAAAGTAAGTTATCTTATTAATTATAATGTTGAATTTATAAATAGATTAATCCAATTAATGTCTTTTTTAATAATAATTATTTACTTAAAGTAAGTTTTTTCCTGATACATTTTGTCTTAAAAACTTTAATTTTGTTTCATTCTTATAAGTTCTACGAATCATATTATGTTGATATAAATAAAATTCTTATACATACCTCAAAAATGAGTTTTTATGATTTTTCAATAACTTAATTCGAAAATTACTTTTAGTTTATAGTTTTCATATTTTATGAAAACAAGTTTAAACATCTAATTTATTAGTGTATCATTTGTTAATATATTAAAATATTTAAATTTATAATAAAAAAAAAATGTTTATATCACAGAAATTAATTATTATTTATTTATTTATTTACTCTTAAAAATATAGAAAGATAATGATAAAAAAAATTAAAATGTTTATTTTAAATTTGCTAAAGTATTTCTTTAAATGTGGTAGAACTCAGATTAATGAACAAAATGTTAAATTAATGCAAATTCTTTTATTCTAGGCTGGAATAAAAACCGAAGATAAATGCTGCAAGGAGTATCTTCTTGTGATTCTGCAAAACCTTGCAAAAACTTGCCACAAAAGTAGCAAGGATTTGAACGTTGGAACTTCAGTATGGAAGATCACGATGTGCATCATTTCACACATCTCAGTTACAAAAAAGAGTTTAGAATCAATCTATTTTATATTGCAGTACATGCTTGGTCTGGGCATGTACAGCCAAGCTAAGGAAATATGTGATTATATTTTAATTAATAAAACTTCGACAGAAAACTTGGAGAAACAGTATATTCTGTTATCTGACCAATGGTTAACAACCGTCAACTCGATTGCCTCCAAATTAACGGTAACCTTTGATACCAAAACCTATGACAACTTTATAACACTATTCAAATATTTCCTGACTATGATTCAATCAACTTCCGAGAATCACTCGAAATACATTTTCAAGAACCTCATCAAAATTCTCATAACAATGAAATTATTCAAAAATACGCAATCAGTCAACAATTTCAAATTTTATATAAGTACTTTGCGCAGCATTTTCTCTCATCTCAACGTTCTTGGTTTTCACGTGCCAGACTCTTTAAAGGCGGAAGTCCAAAAACTATTAATTGTAATAGTAGACCAGATGCTTATTTATCTCATTGAAATAAATGAGTTCTCAAAACTGCAAGAAATCTTGGATTTAATATCCCCAATTATTAAAACAGCATCTTCTAGTGACAAGAATTTTTATCGCAACTGGCAGTTACGATTGCAATTACTTCAAGCAACATTCAAACCTTTAGAAGATATCGATGCATCTTCAATTCAGATAATGCAAAATTATACTCTAAAAGTCCGTCGAGGTGAAGTCACATGGAATTCAACAATGGCGATTGAACAGCTCTTCTGCTATTGGTCATTAAATATTAAAAACTTGAGCTTTTTAGAAACTCATTTTCAAGTAATTTCAAGCTTTTTAGATTGTGTTTTTAAACAAGTAAAGAATGAGTCATTCGAACAATGTTGTTCTGGAAAATGCAAAACGAAAACCCGGTTGTATGACGTGTTGAGTCTGCGAAGTAAATTCGTGTCAATGTTGATAAAACAGTTGAGGCAGAATTTCAATGAAGAGATGTGTGAGGATGTGGTAACATTGGTACATACGATGGCTGATGAAGTGCAGCAGATTAAAGCGAATAATTGTGACCGCTGGTGGAAGACCTGGACCAATTTGAAGCGACTTATTTACAACTTAGCTTTTCTATGCGAGAAGCAGAACCCTGAACGCGGCATTGAGATGTATTGTTTATTATGTTCTGGCATCAGCAACCTCGAAGATGAGAACCAGAGCGATGAAAGCTTGCAGATTGACTCAGCACTCATTCGGATCGGAGTCATTTATTATGAACTACGTAGATTTGCCGAGGCAATGATGGCCCTGGCGGTCTGTGGCTTGTACAGTTACGAAAATAAAAATGAAAAATGTTTTCGACTATGGCGACGCATCAAACAAGAGAACGCAGACCAATTTGTGTTAGTTACGATGGTTTCCTGTTTGAGAGGTAACCTTGAATGTTTGGAGGACCTTGGACTGAAGGTCAATCTGAAAAAAAAGAATCTCGCAAAGCTCTGTCTGAGTGAGATTCAAGGTTATTTGATTTCTAACACTGATATGGTGGAGTGCATTATCTCAGTTTTGGAGGAGATTGAAGATCTAGAGGGAAACCATGTTTGGGAGTATATAAGAGGAGTGCAGCTCTTAGGTCTTCATGTAATTAGAAGTCAAAGTCGTCAGAATTTCAAAAAGTTCGTGGACATGGCAAGGGAAAAAGCTGAGGAAAAGCTTCTGAATTCTGTGGAGAAATCTTGTTTGATGGCCAACTTAGAGTTCTGCCAGTTCATTAATAGTTTGAATGAAAATATCAGAATCTCAGAAAAAGAGACTGAGTTAATTTGTAAGCTATTCAAGTCTAACAAGAAAGAGAATGAAGATGAGGAAGAGGAAGAGATTATTGCACCGTCATTCTCAGTCATTGATGTGAATCATGATAAAAATTTGATGATGCAGCTGAAACGAGTTCAGGATAGATGGAGAGAATGTTTTCTCAATGATTTGGTAAATGATTTATTTTTATACTATAGATTATACTGCGTTGTAAATAAATGTATTTATGTTCAAATTGGTTACAGGATGCTGTAGCTCAAACCTGGCGTCCCGATCACACTCTGAGTCTCATTATGCTGAGTGCAGAATATGCGAAACTGTACTGTTATCATTCGTGTGAAGTGCTTGGCTGGAAACTAGCGTTGAAATTAGCTGATGTTTTGAAAGATTCCCAAGCATATGTTACTAGTTCGTATTCGATGTTTTTACAATTCATTTAATGAAAGTATTAATTTGTATACTTATATTAATAATCTATATATATTTACAGTTGTTGGAAACTTGATTTTTGCTCGTTTTATTCGAAATGACTGGATTGATAAAGCTAAAGAATTGGTTATGACACTTGAAAAATCAGATAAAATAGCAGATATTTGCACCGTTGCAATGTTTCGTTCACAACTTGCTGACTATTATTTAAAGATTGATAAGGTAAAATTTATAATTGTTTTTAAATCAAATAATTAGACAATAATGTGATTCTGTTCAATAAAATTTTATTTTAATGTTTTTAGCAAGAAGAAGCTCTTAGCTTACTTCATGAAGTGCATCAAGTGGCAAGCATTAACGTCTACGAATTGGTCCCAGAGTTTTTAATGCGAATGAACGTAACAATGAATAATTATGATATTTTTAAATCGGATGCTGTTCATCTTGAATATACAAATGACATAGTTCAAATTCTGTATGGAATGGTTAATTTTTATGCGTTTATCGAGATGTCTAATTTTAGACGTACGTAATTCTCTGATTAGCTTTATTCTACTGTTTTACATAATATAATTAATAATATCAACAAACCATTTTTTCTTTTCAGGAGAACTTAAAGGTAGCTGGCCATATTCATGTGGAATTCTTTTTGACTTAATATCAAATTTGGCTTTTAATTTAGATTCAATTACTCATCGAGAATCTCTCGCTCATCTTCACAAACAACTGAAACTTGGCCAGAGACTGGCTTGCACACTACGATTGGGTTTAATAATTAAAACCCTTGGCGTTATAGCTTTGCAGAAAACTAAATTGTCGGAGTGTGACGTTATTTTATCTACGTTAGAAAAGTTGCTAGATCTTGAGAGTGAGATATTAAAGCAGCCAATGAAACAGAAAAAAGCCAGTCCCAGATATATGAAATCACCTAATATGCCGATTCGCGATGCTTGCAATGTACGCTTGCGTGAAGGTAGCATCACACCTGAATTACAAAATATCCGTTATGTTAAACCAAGCTTTTTAAGACATCCTTCTAACTGCTCGTGTTACAAGTGCAAAAATTCTGAATTCCAAAATCTCGTATTCACTTGCACTGCTATGAGAGCACAATTTTATGCGTTGAAGGATAGGAAACAGTTGGCGTTGCAATACTTTATTGGCGCATACAATGTGCGCAAAATGTTCGCTGAGAGTGAATTCAAATATATACGAAGTAAAGAAAACCGTCTCTCTGTGAAATCATTTTGGTACACGCAAAGCAGTCTTATCGATTGGATCTTCTTTTTGCTAAAGTTCAGCTCTTTTTGCAATGACAATGATTACAAAGATTATGCGATGGATATTGCTAAAGAAGCTGTATATATTTGCAAAAATCACAGGATGAAATCGCTTTCTATTTATAATCAAGTTTTGGACCACGTCAAAGAATTGTCTTACGTGGCAGTAACTGGTAAATTATTTTGGAAACTATTTTAAAAATGTTAATGTTTTATGTAATAATGATATGATTTATTTTTGCTTTAGTCGTACGAAGGAACGATTATATTATTTTATTAAAATTTAAACATTTTTACAAAATTTAAAATTGCATTATAGCAAATGATTAAGAAATTAATGTATAATTATTGTGTCAAAATAAAAAAAGAATATTTTGAATTAATGATACGCTAATCTCAAAATTTAATTCATTGATACATTTTAATAATTTCAGATTATTTTATACCTGATATAATCGACGTCAATGACCTATTGGTTGATTTGGAACTTCCAGTTGAAGAAACATTATTACCAAAAGAATCGATATGTTTAGATACACGGAAGACTCTTGCACCAATACAGAAACAAAAAAATGTTCCACCTGTAAATCGTAAAAAACGATCTCCAAAACATTTTAAGCCTACACAAAAAACCGTGAAAACTGCTTTACATAAGGTGTTAGAAAAAAAGTCGCCTATTGAAATATATGTTGATGCTTCAGTGCAATCTTCAAACGATGAGGAAAATAAAAAAACACAAAAATCTGAAGTGGAAGATGAAATCGTTACTAACTTTATATCACGCAGAACACGAAATACAAGGAAAGTAATCAATTACACTGAAAGTCCTGAAGTCACTGAGCCAGTTCAAAAAACAACAAAACTATTTTCAAAGATGGAACTAAATTCGAAGAGTGAAAAATTAAGTAAGTTTACAATAATCTTAAAACTGTTTAAAATTTATTTATCTTACTTCTGTAAAGTTTTTAAATTTTTTATGAGAAATTGTTTTCTTATTAACTTTAGCTCCAAAACATGAAGAAAGTGTAGAAGACATTTTTGCGGATGACAGTCCTTCTGAATCGGAAACGAAACAAAAATTAAACTTCGATAATTGCGACGAAGATAATAATAATGGAATTAATCAAAAGACAAAACCTATAAAAAACAAATCAACATCTGGAAGAAAAACTAGTAAATCAAAGAAAAGTGATGCTAACAATGTGATTGACGAAATTGCTGATGTAATGAATAATCTTATAATCGAAGAAGAAAAGTGTTCATCCACCACAGGGAATAAAATAAAAGCTGAAACCAAAAAACGAGTTTTAAAGAAAGCTATGACTGTTGATTGTGAAGAATCTGAGAGTTTAAAAAATGATCATCAAAAGGAAACTAAAGTCAATGGCGAAATTAATTCCATATCGAATGTAGAAATAAACAAAGAAATTTCGAATAAGGGTAAAAGAACAAATAAATTTATTAAATTTTCAAGTTTGGATCTTCCACAAAAAAGTGAGTCATTTTTTAATTTGTGTTTATAATAAAATTTGTTTTCATAAAAACAACTTTTAAATAATTATTGTTGTAGATAACGTTTCGAAAGTATTATTATTATTTTCCCTTGTCAGATATGTAAAATTATAATAACTTTTCATTTTTAATTTCGTTTAAAAAATATTTAAAAGTTCCTTTTATGGCAAACTAATTTTATTATAAACACTTAAATTACAAGGAATAAATATGAGTTATCAAACACATTTTTAATTTAATAGAAAAAACATTTTATCGATCAATTTAATGTTATAATAAAATATTTAAATTTATTTATTAGGTACGGAAGAATTTAGCAATGAATTTAATGTGAATACTCAAGCAAGTGCAAAAACAGAAGATAAAAGTATAGGTCCTGATTCAAATAAAGTTTCTACTCAAAAATCAAGAAGAAATAATACGAATGAAGAGGTAGTTGCTAGAGTCACTAGATCGAGATTAAAGAGAGATAGTAAATAAAAAATGAGCAGGAAGATAATAAAAATATATATATTTATGCATCTTTTAGAAGTTATGAAATATGTATCATATGAAATTTTGTATTTTATAAAAAAAAATAAAATGTATTATAAGGTTTATAAATGAAACAATGTTTTTAAACATGTGTTTTAATTTATTTATTTTTTCATCGAAAAATATGTTTTACTCTTTTCTATTTAAACAATCCAATTTTTTCGAATATTAAATTTTTTAAATCGATTATTATTTATTGTTTAAATGGTCTAAAATATTTAATTATTTTGCATTTTAATGAAATTGTTTATATTTAAATTCTCATAATGTTTATTTTAAAAGTATACTAAGTATTTTTATAATTAATAGAATATTGAAATTTGAATAGCCGCGAATATAGCTCAATTCCATTTCTGTCACTGTTGTCAGGAAAAAGGATAGATATACTGCATTCGACAAGACCTTAAGGCTTAACGTTAACCGTTAACGAGTAACGGACTCAACCTCAACGTTAAATACAAACATCTGTCCTTTTTTATCTTGCTTAACTTTTCTGTATTCTCTGTCTTGCAAACTTTCGATCCTATCCTATGTTGTTGGCGCAGTCGATTCAGTCATCCAGTCTCTCGAAGTTCGCCGATTCGTACTTTTTAGCCAAAAAATGACGAGGTAAGCTCAATTGTTGAGGTTATAAAATGCTCGAATATTACTAATTTATCAATTTGAATATTAAACTACGCTGAATGATCTATGAAATATCAAAAAATGTTTTTTTGACATTATTTTATGCTGTATCATGTATATTATTTCTGTTTTACTTGTTCTTTGTAATGTATAGAGGTTATGATGTTTTATTCTATATAGTCAATTTTGTTTTTATATGCATTTACAGATCGAAAATCGAACTCGGGGACGTTACACCGCATAATATAAAACAACTAAAATTATTGAACCAAGTGGTTTTCCCGGTTTCGTATAATGAAAAGTTTTACAAAGATGTGTTGGACGCGGGAGAACTTGCTAAACTGGCGTATTACAATGACATTGTGGTGAGTAATATTCGAATTCAAAATGTTGCTTTATATTGAATTTCTACAAAAATTCAATATTATTGTAAATTATTAGTTTTACTACATAATTACCAAAATTAGACAAAATCTATCACAATAAAGAACACTTAGTTGTAATTATTATTATAAGGTTTTTTATAGAGTTATGCTCAATACTAATATGAGGAATAGTTTCACATTAGTTTATTTGCAAAATCCAGCTAATTAACATTTCACGTGAATAGATTACAATAGTAACTTTTCTTATATAAATTCATTTTTTCCAAAAAACTGATGTTCTTATGTGCGCGCGCTAGTCTTGCTGGTTAAATTGGCTTAATTCTTAAAATCTAAATGAATAATAGTAAAATAAATAAAATCAAAATAAATTATAAATCTTACAAAATAGTTTTATAAACTGCTATAAATATATATTATTCTATTGTCCAAGAATTAATATGATTATTATATTAAAATAAAATAGTTATTAATTTAATTTTAATTATCCTAACTGTAATGCAATTGATAGATTACATGATGATTTTATAAATGAAATAATTTAAATTTAGATTGCATTGCTAAATTTATTCTTATAATTTAAAGGTGGCAATTTATTTGTTGAGCGTAATAAAAAAAATAAAAAAAAAGAAATTTTTGCTTAATATTTCATCTCAAAATATTTATGTAGTCTTTTTAAATTACAAATATCTTGAATTTTGCAGTAACTAAATTGTTACATAATATACAATACATTGTAAAAAAAAATATTTGTTAAACATCAGTATATATTTAAAATATATTTAATTTGTAAGAAAAATATTTTGATTGAATGTTCTGAAATTGCATTTTAGGTCGGAGCAGTATGCTGTCGGGTCGACACATCTGAAAATTCTAGGCGATTGTACATCATGACTTTAGGTTGCTTATATCCATATAGAAGGTTAGGTATTGGCACGGTTATGGTAGAACATGTTTTGAATTATGTAAATAAAGACGGAAATTTCGATTCAATTTTCTTGTAAGTATTCAAAATTCAAAATTATACAATTATTATCACTAAAATATTTATATCAAATTAACACAAGCTCAATGATACGTCAAACATATATTTGCAAGTTGAAATGTTTCATATTTTTAAGATATTCATTATTAGGCATCCAATTTGAAACAAATTTTATTTTTACAGCCATATAAATAATATCATTCAAAATATTTTCATTGCCATGACTTAAAAATGTATTCAGATAGAAAACTGTACTTAATTATCTGACTTTCAGACACGTCCAAGTTAATAACGAAGGCGCTATTGATTTCTACAAAAAATTTGGCTTTGAAATTGTCGAAACGAAAGAACATTATTACAAACGGATCGAGCCTGCGGATGCACATGTGTTGCAAAAAACGTTGCGACCCCGAGAAAACCAAACTGCGAATAACCAGTGAAACTTCAGCTGACTGACCGTTAAATTATCATGCAGCGAACTGATTCATCTCGCATGAAAACTGCCAGACGTGTTTCGAATTCGTATTCACATTTATCCTATTGCTGTTCGTTCGATGTTTTACAATCTTCGATACTTTTAGAAGTGAAACTTGTATCATTGGTACAGCTACACGATTTACTATAATATAAGTTGTTAAGAATGTAAAAAGGTATGACTTTGAGTTAATACAAGCGTCCGATTATGTAAAATATATTTTTAAAATAATTGTAATAAATGCTTTGTTACACGTATTTTTTATTCAATACTTTTTTCCATAATTGTATTTTATTTATTTTCTACAATTAAAGTTTCCGGTTCTGTTATATTGACACATGTGGACAGACGTTAAGAATGGTCTATAAAATGGAAAACAATGAGGAGGCATAATGCAGTGGTACATTAGTAATTAAGCCGGCTTACATTACAGTTGCAACTGAACTTGACTTTTGTTCTTCATGGTATGGAACATAATTTAAATACATCATTTAAAATAGATAATAAATAGTTTTCTATTTTAACAATAAAAATTAAAGTTGAACAATATGCTTTATCTGTTTAAAGCTACAAATAAAAATAATTTAATTTTATATGTGATCTGTTCAAATTAGTATCTTATATAAAACATTATTATCGTTAAAAACAAAAGGAAAGAAGGGAAGTAAATCTGATGAAAAAAATCTGTACTTTAAGAATATTATAAATTAATTATGATATAGTACAATTAATTAAATAATGAAATTATAAAATTAAATCTGAAAACAATGATAAGATTAACAATGAAATTCTATCAATTTTTTAGCGATATGACGAACTTTCTTTTAAACACAAACAGAAAGTAACAGCTTTATCTCTGTTTTGTTATCTTTATATGATAGCAGATTATTCTTTGATTTCTATCAATTTCTTTCTTATAAGAGTTTTTGGAGAAAACTAAGAAAGGGTCAAAATGTTCCATTGTGCTTTGCTCATTTTATGGGCCATCGGTTCTGATTGTTTATTGTTAAATGGCGAATGGATGGGATATATACAGAAAAAAAGTATGTATTCATTTTTAAAATCAAAAAACTGAATTTAATTTTTTACTTTTAATTTACCTGTGATAATACCTTATATTTAATTTTCATCAATTTAGATTTATCTTTTTCCGCTGTGGTTCCTGGAGGAGTTTATACCGATTTGCAGAAAGCAAACTTGATACCAGAAAATTTATTTAATTTCAATGACGTTGAAAATAGATGGGTAGCTCATCAAGATGTTGATTACGTCAAATATTTCATAGGTGTTTCCTTTTGGTTTTTCATTAAACTCTTTTTGAATATTAATTAAATTTATTATTATAACACTATATATCTTTGTCTTTCAGTCGACGAATCCCTGTTGCAATATCAAAGAATATCGATAATTTTTCATGGCCTTGACACTTTTGCTAGCATTTGGGTTAACGACAAACAAATAGGTCAAACTGAAAATATGTTTTTACGTTACAGTTATGATATCAAAGATCATCTGAAGGTATTTCAACATGCAATTATGCTTTGCATACAAATTAATAAACCAAAAAAAATTTTGTTTTTCAAATTATAATATTAAATTTTTCATTCAGATCGGGCAAAATAAGCTCAAAGTATCTTTCAAATCTCCTATTGCCATGTCGGACAAGATATACAAAGAGCAAAGTAAAAGTTATAGGATTCCTCCAGAATGTGTTCCACCACAATACAATGGAGAATGCCATGTTAATCATATTCGAAAGATGCAAGCAAGTTACTCTTGGGATTGGGGTCCTGCTTTTCCGTCTATGGGAATTTGGTGAACATGCTTCTTTTTCTGTCTTGTATTTTACGAAATGTAAAATTATTATTAATATTATAAATAATTTGTTATCTATTTATTCTACAATACCTATAGGAAGGACGTTGAAATTATTCCATCGAATATTGTTAGAGTATCTGAAGTATCTACCTTTATTCATGACAGAAATTCAACTTGGATTATTGAAACTGTTGCCATCTTCAACATTCTAAACAACGATTTGTTTGACGCTGAATTTAAATTATCTTTAGAAGTAAATAATGGTCAAACTATTCAAAATGCTTCGATTCAGAAATTATCTAGTCAAAATGGTCAAATTGTTGGATCGATTTTATTAGAAGTTCTAAAGGTATAAATAGTTCGAGTAAGCAGTTCAACTCTATTTGAACAGTTAAAAGCAATATATTTTTGATTATTATTATAGGACTCAGTTTCTCTTTGGTGGCCGAATGGTTATGGTTTGCAAAATCTCTACACTCTAAATTTCCAAGTAAAAACATTCGACGATACACTGAGTCGTACTTTTAAAGTTGGTTTTCGAACTGTGGAGTTGGTCGAAGAACCTCTACCAGACGGTCTCACTTTTTACTTCCGTGTGAATGGAATTCCAATCTTCGCTAAAGGAAGTAATTGGATTCCTTCTAGTGTTTTCCCAGAATTGTCCTCAGAAGAAAAAACCATAAAACATCTTCTGGTATCTTCCAAATTAGCTCATACAAACATGATTAGAGTTTGGGGAGGCGGAATTTACGAATCAGATAGGTTTTATGAACTTGCGGATGAGCTTGGAATTATGATTTGGCAGGATCTAATGTTTGCTTGTGCAATGTACCCTACAACGGAACAATTCTTACAGTCTGTTAAAGAAGAAGTAACCCAAAATGTTAGAAAGCTCGCGCATCATCCTAGCTTAGTAATCTGGGCTGGAAATAATGAGAATGAAGCTGCTTTATATGGCAATTGGTATGGCACTGGGACAGAAGAAATTTACAAAAAAGATTATATGAAGTTATACGTAAATGTAATAGAAAATGAATTTAAAAACCTGGATAGAACAAGACTTTTTTTGGTATCAAGTCCTAGTAATGGTCGGTATGCTGAAACACATGGACGATTCGAAATAAATCCTCAATCAAATTATTATGGAGACAGTAAGTTCAAATAGACATGTGAATTTTAAATTGACATCTAGTTATTATTATTTTTCTAAGAAGTTTTTACTGATTTCAGTTCACTATTATAATTACATGCGAAACGGCTGGAACATCAACCAATATCCAATTTCTAGATTCTCTTCTGAATATGGTTTCATGTCTTTACCGTCTTATGCAAGTTTAGAGGATGTTGCTGCAAAATCAGAAGACTTAACGAAATCTAGTGAATTCATGAAACACAGACAGCATCAGCCAGCAGGGGATATCTTCGTGAAAAAATTAATAGAACATAATTTCAACATTCCCGAGACTGAGAACAAAAATTATGATTTTGAAAACTATATTTATCTCAGTCAAATTTCTCAAGCTGTATCTGTTCAAATTGAGTCAGAACATAATAGACAGATGATGAGCGAGTTGAATTCTATCGGATTAGGAAAAACTATGGGAGCCTTGTACTGGCAGCTCAATGACGTCTGGCAAGCGCCGTCTTGGTCGTCAATAGGTTATTTTTTATTTAAAGAAATTAATTAATAAAAATAAGTTCATTAATTAACTTTTTCTTTAAAGCTAATTGTTTATTTGATTATAGATTTTAGTGGAAGATGGAAAATGTTACAATATTATGCTATCCATTTTTTTGCGCCTGTTATTGTTTCTCCTAGACTATCCGATTCTGATGATCTTCAAATTTACGTCATCTCAGATCTATCTCATAACATTAATGACATTAAAGTAGGGATTAAGGTTTATAAATGGAATAGCTTCAATCCCATATTTACCAAATATATGACGAATATTACAATTGTATGTAGATAATGTATTTATATATGTAGCTGATTTGAATTTAAATTTATTGATGCAATTACTTATTTTATTAATTATTTTCTAGAATAAACGTGAATCTAGAGTTATAACATCATTTTGGTTTGATGAATTCTTAGTAAAAAATACAGATTGTGGAAACTTAAGTTCAGCAAAGAAAAATTGTTTAATGGAATTAGAAATAAGAAATAATAAAAATCAGCGAATCGCACCATTAAACTATGTTTATGCAAATGATTTCAAAAATCTAACTGTCAGAAAGGAAACGTTTGAGGTAAAATTTTTGATTTTTTACTTTTATATAATAAGTTACATCATTAATGTAATTTAAAATTAATATTTTAAATTAAAATTTAAGGTGTCCATCGATGCGTTAAAATGCCGAGAATTCAAAATTATCTTAAAATCAAATACTCTGAGTTTATTCGTCTGGCTGGATACAGGAAAAATAAAGGGACATTTTTCGGACAATGGTTTTCATATGACAAAGGAGGAAAAGAAACTCATTTTCCATTCGGAACATCCAACCTCTTCTTCAGACATAAAAAAGCAGCTGAAAATAAAAACTCTTTACAACATATATTCAAACTACACATTAAAAATATTCAGCAAGAAAGAAACTGTACCCTGTAAATTAAATTAAATATACTTAAATAAATTTGATACGTTTTTTCTTTAAAAACGAGAACATTGTATATCAAAGATCAGTAACCTGAATTCCGAGCGCAAAATCTACGATCGTGTTTTCCATAAAAACAAAACGCGTTAGAAATTAATTACGAATGCCAGAGCGCGGTAATATTAGGGACTCGGATTATAAGCAATCGTAATTTTCTATTTTGATCGCGATGAATGAATAATAGTGTCGCAGTCATTCAAAATTGTTTAGGAGTATATCAAGATGACAGCTGTAATGTGTCTCCAATTATAATCGTTTCTCAGGCTGGTCCTTGGCGCCAGTAGGAATTTCATCTACTGTAAATTAGTAACCATCATCAGCATAATTTATCGAAACGAGACAAAATATTTGAAAAATACTCCTATGTTGTTATTTGAATTTTAAAAAAGTTTTCCTCTCAATGATACTCAAAAGGTCTGGAAGAGCAGAAAAAAGTCGTTACAAGGTAGAGGAAGTCGAGCAGGTGGATTGGGCGCAGGGTCTCCAGGTTGTCTAGGGAAAACCGAAAGAGCTTCCACGAGTGCCACGTACGTTGGACACGTATTTATAGCTAAGGATAAATATACACCTTGGCTTGGGGCCAACCGAGCACGCTCGGACCGCTGACGAACGACTGCGAACTAAACCTGTAACAGCAACTATGTCAGTGTAGCCGCGATTCGCGCGACATGTAACGGATTAATGCGCGTCTGGGTCGACGGGCAAAAGTCGCAATTGCAGGATGCCGCAGTGTAGTGCAAGAGGATTCCAATCTGACCCTCGACTATGCTACTTTATGTAATCACACAGTGACGCCGAGCTCTCCGGCGATTACTTCTTACTACTCAGCAATAAGTGCGTTTTGTAGACGAAAAAGGACTAGCAGTGCCGAGGCATTGCGTAATCTTCAGTGTTCAAGCGGGGAAATGCAGTTGTGACCGCGATGTCTAAAATGCACCACTTTTACCCCACATCCACGGGCGACGCGCTCTGCCCCCTAGGCTTTCACCCCCAGGTGCGATGGCCTACGAGATGCAAGAGATGTTTCAGGTGAAACTGATTTGTTGTTTGACTAATTTTGTCATAAAACTAACATATTAAAAAAGTTTCTGAGATTGAAACCAAGAAAATATAACAAAACATATTTGATAATTAAATGTTTCCATTTTTTTTTAAGATAAACAATGAAACTGAAAAGACTGCAAAATTTACACAAAGATTTAATAGATTAAGAATTTAAATTAGAAAAGTTAATCTTGACCGTTTGATAACGAAGAATGTCTAATTGGCAAGAGAGTTGAAAGAGAACCGTAAAAATTAAGATCATTCAAAGTAGATCGACCCAAATTGAACAGTCGTCAACAGATTTCAAATAAAAATCCGCGCCAGAGGAATTCGCAATCGACTGTTTGTTATCAATATTTATTGGCGGTTCTCGAAAGGTTCAAGCTAGATGAAATCACTGCTTCGGCACAGAATTTATTTCTGTTGATGTACACACACGTGTGTTTGTTGTTAGTGTGGGGCAGGTTGAGTCAACGTGTGATATAAAGTTGTAACTAATTTTCCAATAACTAGACATCACTTCTGTACTCAATAAACGATTTTAATTTTATTTCACTAATTGAAACAAACTTATTTGTAGGGACTACAAAGATCACGCTGGAAAGAACATCAAAAGCAAAGACCTGACATCTTCGTCGCCGTCCTTGACTCCTTGGGAAGCTCCTCTGGAAAAGTAGGATTAAGTTAATCAGTTAATTTTTATGAAAGTGAATCTAAGACTAATCACTGTGATTTGTTGGATAAAAGAGCTCCTGAGAATTCGGACACTAAGAGGAATTGGTCTTCAACGTCAAATTTGTCTAAGGGCGAAACCAACGAACCCGTGCTAAACTCTGCAGGATGGAATTCTGTAATGGATTTGACAGCTGCCAGTGGCGTCACAGACACCAAACTAGCCAATTCTACCGTCAGACCTAAAACTTACGCAGGTTCTCAAACGGATTACAACTTCCGTCGACACTCGTATAACGAAGAGATTCAGGAAAGGCCGCAGAAACTTCAGATCAAAAATGTTATAAGCAAAACCAATGGAAATGCTTCTGATACTGACGCGGAATTTATCATACAAGTAAATATAATATGAAAAAGATTATTTTGAAAAATACCGAATTTTGAAATATATCCTGATTTTTTTTGAAGTGAACAAATTATATTTTTCAAAGTAAAAAGATTGCAGTCTGAAAAACAGGATACTTCATAGATATAAGTTTGTTTTTAAATGATTATTTGTACGATAGAAATGACCTATGATTTTATCAATTCAGGTTCGAAAGTCGCGTGTTTTAGAGCCGGAAGATGTTGAATCTTTTACAATAAAGCAAGGAAAGCTCGACCGAGAAATCAAAAAGGGCGAGAAAACCGAAAAGGTGTCTTTTGGATAATCGCTTTTTGCGCTGACGAAAATGTCGAGCAAGAGTCTTTGACCTGAACCGAACCCGATTGCTTGGGTCCAAAGCCAATTCATTACTCACAACAAATCCACTTGCCAACGTCTCATAACACAATGACATGCATTGAGTCTGAGACTAATTTGATTACATCTGTTATTCTTACGGAAACATTCCAATCGAAATTCTTAAATCAAATCGAATTTTTCTTTCAATATTGCCTATAAAAATATATATACTCATTATTAACAGATGTAGTTTTTTCTACCAAGAATTTTGTTTTTATCAAATTATTTTGTTTAGTTTACAAAAACAAAATTGATTGACATGAATTTTCCTCAGTGCACAGAACGCTGTATTTTGAAGCTTTAGTTTCGATTTTGCACTTTTGAGTAGTAGTAGTTTTTCAGTAGACAGTTGACACTCCACACGAACAAAACTTCGTACCTTTACGAATTATTGTTTCAGCGGCAATCCAGCGTTTTGAAAATTGCTTGCAGCAGCAGAAAGTAGTGATTGTAGATATTCGCATTTGCATTGATACTTGCATTCCCAGTTATTCTGAATAGACAAGCAAAAAACATGTCGTACAACGCAATCAAACATTATTCAAACAACTTTCATTCTTGTTTAATTATATTATCTATAATTTACATTTAAAGAATAATTTATTTTTACAAATTTGTCTACTCAGATATAACATTTTATTTGATTTATTTTGCTGGTGATTTCACCTTATTTGACATCGTTTTTAGTTATTTTAGATCGTTGTACTGAATTGTTCTTAAACAATTACGATTGCAGATTGAATTTGCGCAAATTTATTATTTCGCGTCTTATTTATTTCCTTTTTAATTTAGCGCATTTTTATTTACATTCAAATGGATGTACTGAATATAGTCAAATAATTTATATTGGTGGTTTTTTTAAACAGAATGAGATAGAAAAACTGAAAGCCCAGCTCAACGACATGAGAATAAGATGTGAAAAAGCGGAAAAAGAAAAAAGTGAACTTTTGCTTCGTAGATTGTCTACGATGGATAGTGTATCAACTAAAGCGACTCTCAATGAAGTTGTTAAATTACAAAAATCTGTTAAAGAATTACAAACTGAAAATAAAGGTATGTAAAAACAATAGCTCTTTATAAAATTCAAAAAGAAATAAAAGTATATTTTAAATCTTCAAAAACTAATAGTTAGAATTATTGTTTGATTAATGATGATTATATGCCATATTATCGTTTTCATTATTTCTTCTACTGTCTGTATATATTTGATGCTATAATATATCTATTTGATTTATTTTTTCAGAGTTTGAAATAATGAAATAAACTTAATTAAATCATTGGGAGCATAATTATTTACTAGTACTGGAGTCATCAGTCATATTTTTTATTTCTCTGATTGTTTTAATCTTATGCGGGGTCAAATGCTTTCGTCTCTAACTTTGACTTCGAAGTCAGAATTAACAAATATATTTGGGAGTCTATTTTGAGTCAAATAGAAGTTTCTAATACGAAAGTAGATTGAACGTCGGATTTCAATTTAAATGCGTTTTGTAATTCACGTAAAGTTTGTAGAAACAAATATTTGAATTTAATGACAATATAGGATATCAAAACATTGAAATCAATTTTGGAAATGAAAAATTAATTATTTATTTAATTCTAAAACTATTATATCATTGAAAGATTTATTTTGAATAATATGAGTTTCAACAATTCTGTTTCAAACACTGATAAAATAAGTCAAACAAATTAAATGCAATTTTAATTAGAAAAAATTGTAAAAAGAAAAATTTATGTTTTTATATTTCTTTGCAGGTCTCACGGATGAAAAAAATAATTTATTAATTGAATTAAAAAATGCTCAAAAACAATTAAACTTAAATCATCGGGGTGACAAAGAAAAATTGAATGAGGAGTTAAAGTCAAAATTATCGGCGGCAGAGAATCTTTGTGAAACATTAATGGACGAAAATGAGGAAATGAAAAGAGAAATCCGAGAATTAGAAGAAGAAATTTATGAAATGCAAGACAATTTTAGGTATCCTATTTTAATATTGATATATTGTATTTGGGCTATTTTATTTCAAATAATTTGTTTAAATTAATTTGAAATATAAAATGAGTAGTGGGTTAGGAATAGGTTGGTGACCCCAATTGTTTAAAATTTGTATTAATCTTTATTTGTTTATTTTAACAAATAAAAATAAATTAAGACAATAAATAAAAAGTTCCAAGATCAAAGATTTGAAATGAATAGTTACGTGATGTGAAATCAAATTTGAATAAAAATTGGGAGATTACTTTCATTACTTCATAGTTATGTGGTTATTTCTTTTAGTAATAACGTTAAGTATTGTGAAAGTTATTACGTATAATTCAAAATCTGGTAAAACAAATGAAAAAGAATAAATCCATAAGGAAGTACATTATTAAATAAATGTTATTATAATAATCATAATAATTAAAAAGATTAATTGAAATCCAGTTTTTCAATATACATATACACCACCCTTACGAAAGATAAGAAGTGCTTCTACTCTAATTCACAATTGTCAGATAATTGGAATGATAAAGTAATTATTTAACCACTTAATGCATAAAGTAAGTACATTAATTTTAAAACTATAAATTTTTATGTAAAAAGGGAATTATAATAGAACTAGATTAAACAATTTATAACAAATTTAGAAAGTTAGAAGGACGACATAATAAAATCTTGAAGTAACGAAATTTCTCCTTGGTTTAACTCTTTGATATGATTTTTGAATTTTAAAAATTATGAAATAAAAAAAAATTGTCTGAATGTGTAAATATATATGTACATACATAATGTAATTTGAAACTTTATTACAAAATGAAATAGTCATTTTGCATTGAAGAAGATTAGTTTTCTGTTTGAGTATTACAACACAGTGCTGTAATTTTAGAGAGGAACAAGTTGACGAGTATACAAGCTTGCGTAAGAATTTGGAGCAGTCGAATAAAAACTGCCGGATATTGTCTTTTAAGTTGAGAAAAATAGAACGAAGATCAGACCAATTAGAAAAAGAAAAGGCTGATTTAGAAAAAAAGTATGAGCAGGTACGATTTTGCAGATTTCGAATGAAAAACGAATTAGAAATCCAGGTAATTTAATGTTTCTACTTCCTTTACAGATCAAAACGATCGAAGAAATTATTAAAAAAATAGGAACTGAATGCAAAACTAGATCACTAAAGAAAACTACAGACTCATATAATAAGATTCAACTCAAAAAGATGATTGATGACATGGGAAAAGAAATAGGTATTATATAGTAAATATAATATCATTTTATTTTATTTTATTGACACTTAAAGTCTATATGATATATATATATTTTAATAGGCGAAGCAATTAATATTTTTATACAAATAATTGATGAAAATGAAGAAACAGTGAGTCATTTAAAAAATCAAGATCCCAGTTATGAAAGTCTTACGAAAGAGCACGAGGCTACAAAAGAAAAATTAGAAAAAGCTTTGAAAGATCTGGCAACTGAAAAAGAATCAAAAAGTAAAAATAGTTCTGCTGGTTATGGAAACAAAAGTGATGATGATCAAATTGGTAAATTTCAGTGTTCTAACAACCTTTTATTAATTTCTTTGAATTTATTTATTATTATTTTAATTAAATTGCAGTTAAAAAGAAATTAGAAGAAATGAAGAATGCAAGAGACGCAGATAAAAAATCTTGGGATGCTGAGAAATTAAAATTGCAAGACGAAGAAAAGAAACTGAATGCTAAAATAAAAATGTTGAACGAAGAAAAGCAGAAAATAAAAAATGACTATGATCAACTTAAAAAAGACTTCGGTAAAATTTAAATAAAGTCGAACAATTGAATGTTTTTTTTCTAATTATTTATTATTAATATTTATTTTTGTGTGCAATTTTTAGAAAATGCATCAAGTTTAAAGAGCGAAAATTCAAAAATGGAATCGGTTGTGAATAAGCTGAAGAAGGATTTAGAAAAAGAGAAAGAAAAATCGAAAAAGTATCAAGAAGATTTATCATCGTATACAGATAAGGAGAACAGAATAGCGAAAACATTAGCATCTGTAATGACATTAAAAACATTATTATTTTTTTTTCATTTTATTCATTTAATTTAATTGTGGTTTTTGAATTATCAATTTTTATAAGATTATTGTTTTATATCAAATACGTATGTTTCATATAATTCTATGTTTTAGGTGGAAAAATCAAAATCTCAGTTAGAAGCTGATTTAAAACTCACAAAACAGGAATTAGAAGCTAATAAAACGTCACATTCCGATAAAATAGAAGAACTGAAGACAAAGCTCGAAGAGCTGCAGAAGGATAAAGAAAGACTTGAAAACGAAAATGAGCAAAATAAACTAACTGCTGAATCTGAAATTGCGGTTCTAAAAAAGAAAAATGCAATATTACAGAAATCTAGCATTAATGCAAAGAAAATTAACGAATTAAAACAAAACTATGACGAAAGAATACGTAGTAAGAATCAATTTATAGAAACACATATGGTTTTTTTTCTTTTTAATTTTAACTTTTCCTTATTAACTATTCCATAAATTAGCCGCTAGAAACGTATAATTTAATCATGCTGTTAAGAGGGGAGTTTAAGCGTTTTTTTACATTTTTTGCTTCGGCAGTATATTATATTACTCATTGATTTGGACATAAGTTAAAAGCGTTTCATATAAAACATATTAGTGAAAAATAACTAACTTTTTATATTAAATTTATATAAAACATGTACATTTAATGGAACTTCAAGGTGAAAATAAGACGTTTTTTATTTTTAGTATGTTTGTTTTCTTTTTTTCGTATTTTTATCTAAATATGATATTTTTTACTATTTTTTTTAAATTTAAAAAAGTTCTTAAAAT
>JABFQD010000834.1:0-21994 GCA_022817045.1 Psix sp. ZL-2020 | reverse complement strand
TTAATAACTGAAGGATTTAATTAGCATAAATTAAAATATAATATTTTGAACAAATCATATAGTATTTATAAACTAAAAAATAACATTAATTATTTTTTAATCTATGAATCCCAAATATACAATTTCTATTTTAATTTTATGCACAATGACATTAACTATTATTTTACACTTTTTATTCTTACATAATCTTAAAATTACAAATTTTTACAGCTCCTTTTTTTGTTCTTTTTCCAAGACGTTCATAATATTTTGGTTACTCATTTAACTTCGTTTCAAGAGAAAACTGCCTTCACCCCAAGGTATTAACTTTCAGAAAACCTGTAAGTCATCGTTTTACATAATCAATTCACCATCTTTTTATTGTTTACAAGTCATTAAAACTCATTACGCGTGATAAAATCGTACAAGAGAAGCTCTCTATTCAAATACTGTGTCATAAAAAATGAAGAGTGCATACCAATGAGTCACAAATAATCTGTTTTTGTCATAAGAAGGTGTCATATTTTTATAAACATTCAGTGAAAGTACACCAAACGTCGATAGGAGGCCACGTGCGTGAAACTTATTCAGAATTTTCAGGGCGTCTGCCAAAAGGAGGCCATAAATCACAGCATTTTCAGATTTTCTTTTATCAGCCGCTGTATAGTTTTGTGCGGTTGCAGCAAGGGGAGAAGAAAAGCGCAGTGACCAACGCTGACCCGGCGGTCATAAATATCCCCATTAATATTAACTTAGGCGCATAGAAGGCGAGAATCGCAATAGGCGAGTATAGACATTGAGCAAAAAAACGGCGTGCGAGGTGTGTCCGAGGACGAGAGAAAAAATCTCGTATGCCAGAGACGAATCTCATATAGGACACAGCTGGGAATTCGCAACGCGAAAAAATTCATGGTGAGCCAAATTCGAAGGGCGATCTGTAGCCTGGAAAATTATTCTCGCCAAGTTGACGAGACACGCCAAAAAATGTGGGTCATTTATTTTGTATTTTCATTTGGACAGAATGACGTTCATTAAATCAATCTCGTTATGAGTTTTCTCCTCGTAATGTATTGGTATGTAATTTTCACAAATTGAGTTTCATGATGATGAATTTGAGGAAAACCGTATAATGTGATTTTACAATTCTGTTAAGATAAGGTAATTACAAAAATTAATTAATAAAAGCATTTTTAGAACGTGATGATGAACTGGGTCAGTTAACAGGTATTCGTTTTGTAGACAATTTTTTGTTTCAACTCTTTAAATATTTTAAAGTATTAAGAACCAATCAAAAAGTTAAGATGAATGCTACTGTTTTACAATTAAAGTATCGGAAATAAAAAATTCATTATATTATTTTAATAAGTAAAGTAACAAATATAATTGTTTTGTTTTAATGATATTTATCATTTAATTTTGTCCACTTTTAATTCCACACTTGAGAATTATTATAATTTTTTGCAATTTATAATATGTAACTATGTATTACAATTTAAAAATAGTTTCTTTTTAAAAGCATTAATTTCAAATATACTTGAATTATTATATATATTATGCGGTTATATTTATGCACGATATTCAGCATTTTTATTAAAAGCATGTTTAAAAAAGTGTTGGAATTGTTTTCAAAAACTGCAATCGTAACAACGGGAAAAAATCAAATTCGTTAAATATCATATTATTATACCTTGCATAGAAGCGAGACTAATATTAACACAATTCATGTCAGCTACTACAGCGGTCGGATTAGCATGATGGAACATTCTTCGAAAGGCTATCTATATATATCATTACGGTAGTAAAGAAATTGCTTTATTTTTCGCACAATGAACGGCGGAGGATTAAAGGTGAAGCGAAAAATCCATTTAGCCAAACAGTAGCGAATCGGGTGTACCTTTTTTTTCATTCGGCGAGTTATTGAAAAAGGCGATTTCCGTCGGAACTAGTTTCCTGTTCGACTTGGGCGCGTCGGACAAAAAAGCATAAACGAAGAAAAAAAGGACGCGAAAGCGATGATGACGGCGCGTTTAAGCGTGCATCGACTTAATTGATTTATTTCTCAAGAGTACCCAAAGCGTGATTGGATAACGGCGTTAGCGACGCCAGAGCGCGCGGCTGCTCGTCTTTTATTTGTTTCATGCATTTGTTCGTTTATTTGTTCTTCGGCGTCGCACCGCGGACACTTTGATAATTCCATCGCGTACCTTGATTGCAACAACACCGACGTTTCTTGTCCGGCATTTTAGCATGCCGCGTATCCATGATCTTGCAGATTCCAGCTCAATTCCACGGGTTTTAATACAACTCCGTTAAATTAATCAAAATACTTCGCTGAGGATGAACTCATTTTCTTCGGGACTTTCGTTCCGTTTTCGAGGCCAACAGTGTAATCCTATAAAATCGCCCTCTGTTTTTTTGCACTGGCGAGGAAAAAGTGGCTCCTCTTGGTTCATGAAATGTGCCTTGTTGTCATCGATTACATATGAACATTGAATTGTAATGCCAAATTCGGCGGTGAGAATTATTGTTGCAGCGTTGACTACATCAGAGGGCACTGCTGGCGCCCTCTGTGGGGCCATCGAGTTTGAGCACATTCGACTATTGGGTCCATTTCTGCGCACTGGTTTGACTTCCAAAACTCAACTTAGCGCACGCTGGAAGCGCGCATGCGCAGTGCGCCAAGCGTAACGGAAGCCGCGCGTTAATTGGCAACTATTATTTATTTATCACTTACGAGCGGCGATTTATGAAACTCGTAAAATCGGACGCTGAAACAGGGTCAGCGCGTTCTGCTTTGATTTTGAATTTCCATTTTATCGCCGCTAATTGTTTTACGATTGCTCGTCGCTATAAATCATTCGCATACGCAAAACGCGTAATGCAATTGATACTTTTTGCAAAGCACTTTCTTGCACCTAATGTGTCAATTACGCGAATGAAGTTAGTCAATAAAAGTGGCCCGGAAAAAAGGAAATCAAGCAAGCATATTTACTGTTCAATATTCTTGCTATCGTATTGCGCGATTTCGCAGATATGATAAAGCGAGTCGATAATAGTATGTTATGCTATAAGGGCAGGAGGTTGGCAATTGATGTCGAGATCGAATTTTATTACACGAGGCGAAGCCGAGTAGAATAATCAATTGTCATTTTATATATCAGATTTCAGTTGTTAATTATCAATGGCATATATGTTTTCTAGAAAGTGAAAGTAAATGGCACATTTCTTGTTTGTTCGTTGTATATAACATAACGTATTATAAGCAATATAATGCTTGCGCATGCGCACTTAGACTTCTAATAAGTATTTTATACACTAGTGCATAGACAAGAATTGATGTACGCGTGCTAAAATAGTCGAAGTGCTAAGTGCGCATGTGCGAGTATTGCTTGCTTGTAACAGGCTATTTTGTACACAGAAAACAAGCGAGAAATATAGCATTTTGCATTTCACGTGTTCAGAAAAATGTATTACATGCGCGAAATACCGTGAAGAAGTCCAACTGAAGCGAAGACAGTAAGTAGCGGATAAGAAAATGAGAATTGAATAAAGTAATTAGGCATCATTTTTGTTGTTCAAGACAATTTGTAAGTTTAGCCAACGGAAGGTAATTTTTTGTCCTTGCAACTATGGGAAATTGAACTTGGAACAAAGAGTGACAAGATATTGTTTGTTTGTTTGTTGGACCATATGGATGATATCTAAATGTATCGACATTCTATTAAGAAGGCACAAAAAAGACGTCCCTTAGAGAAGACGGCGATAGCCATTTTTCAAAAGGTAACGTTTTCCTCGTAATTATTATACGGCTTTTTGCGCGTCTCGAATATCGTTGTCGATACTTGTCGCTACTTGTCGAAGCTTACTTTGCGCGATATCAGAGACAAATAAGCGTAACGCAGCGAGGCTTCGAATTATATCTGTAGCAATCGTGTGTCTAGGTATATATACGCGATGCTCTGTAATATGGGACTGGCGATGTTGATGAGACCTAAGGAGGAAGCGAGACACAGCGGCCTACCGACAAAGAGGGAGCGAGGAGGGACGAAAGAAGCGCGTCCAACGCGGACATTCGTCACACAACATCAAACGCGGCTGCCGCCGTTGAAGACGAGACCGACGGACTCTAAAGACTTCGGTCGATCGGCCATGAAGACCGCGACTGAGAGAAAATAGGAGGAAAAAGAGGCCAGGAATGAGAAAAAATATGCGAAAAAGAAGATTAAAACGGAAAAAAACGCGACGTCAAATCAAACTGCGCTACGATTTTCGAGCCGGCCAAATATCTGCGGCCTAATTCATGACCGGTCGGCCCGAAAGAGAACACCGCGCAACAAATTTGTATTGCATTCATTAGGTGCTCGCTCCTTCGAGTGACATGAATAATGGAAAACAATTTCGCGAATGTCATTAGGAGCGCGCGGGCAGTTTTCAGTTTCCACGAACAATCATGCGCTCACACCCGAGCCGGACGTGCTAACGGGATTTTTCAAACGGTCGACATTGAAGTTGAGTCTCGCGGCTTGCAGTCGAGCCACTTGAACAAAAAATACTAACGTGGTTCGAGTGTGTCTAGCTTCGGAGATGTTGGAAATATTCTTAAATGCACTTAGATATATGGATTTCATGACGATTGATGCTATATAATAAACTCCAAATTGAATGGTTTAATTTCAAAATGGACAACCATTGAAGTAGACAGAATATTAAAAAATAAAATTGATCTTTTTTATATTTCACAACTTTTTTATTATTATTATTGTAATTTTTTTATACAAAAATATTAAATCAGTTCATAATAAGTGCAGACATATTTTATTTAATATAACGAAAACTCTTGGATTAGATATAATACATTTCATTAACATTTTTTAAAAAAAAATATAAAATACAGACAAACAGATTTAATTTCTGTTGAGGTATTTATTATTTGTTATTCGTTAAATTAGGTTGTATGCAATTATTTATGCTTAGTAATTTTTTAATTTAAATTTGATTCTGTTTAGCCTGAGTTGAATTTTTGACCCAGTATACTTGAATCAAGTTATTACCAATTTGTAAATGCCAGTCTCATCTTTATAAAGTAATCTAAAAGCACCTGAAGGTACGCCAGTATAAACAAATAAATCATCTCAATCAAGTTCACATGGAAATATTCATTACACGTTCAGTCTGAATCAGAACCATTGTTGAGACTTACAAAAATCACTAGCATAAATTGAAAGCATAAAATCGTAGTTTAAAGAATTTCATCATGTTAAACCAGTTAATAGTAGTATTAAGTATTTGAATATTTGAATTAGAAAGATATGGATATGATTTATAAATAAAAAGAACTAATTCTGATAGACATAAATTTTGTTTTTTAAATATTAAAATAAAATACTAATAAATTGAATATTTGTTTTCAAAAATTAAACAAAACTCTTAAAATAACATAATGTCAATGTAATGTTGGCAATAAGTTTGCACTTTACTTAAAATCAACAATGTTAACTTATATTAAGAAGATATCAATCTACATTGAAACGTCTTAACGTTTAATTGATGCTAAAACAAGCAAATTTCTTTTTTAATTATATAATTAAAGTGAAATTTTTAATTTTAATAAGAAAGTATTTTTATGTCTTCGGTCTAGTAAACAAGAATTTTACTTAAGAAAAAAAAATTGAAAACTCAACTATAACCTTTGTGAACAAAAAATGAAAATCAAAAATAATAAAAAAGTTAATTTAACAGAATAATATTCATGGCAGGAAGAAAACTGCAATAAGAACGCTTACTATAGAATTTAATCAACGATATTGGAAAAATTGAAATTGTATTGAAAAATTAGTAAATAACAAATTTGATACCAAGAAATTATTATCTAACGCGTTTTTTCATTTTAATAAAAATTTTTCATTATTTATACAAAATTGAATTATTCTTTTATTTGATTAATAAATTAAAAGTTGAAATTTGTTAAGCATTAAATAACCTAAAACCTAATATCATTACATTTTTTTCTCCATAACTCTTTATTATATATACCATTCATAATTTTCAATAAAAAAAAATAAAAATTTCGCGACTGTACCATCCTGTCAATAAGCAATTAGTCAATGCAATTCGCTCAAACTACGAATTAGTCAAATCATACTTCATTTAAGTTTACATCAATCGGATACATTGCTCATATCGACTATAATCATATAAAATACAAACTTTATTCAAGTAATAGTTTTAAATGTACCAAAGCAATGCATTGCAATCTGCGTCACAGTTATTCGGTAATTAGACGTTACGAAAGTTTGAACGCTGCCTGTCAATGCGATTAGGCAACGCTCGATTTTTCTAGGACAATCCTCCGACAGCCCTGAACATGCAATTTTTCTCAGACTTTGAGATCTCACTAATCGCGCATGATTGGTCGGGAGGTATCAGAGCTGAGCTATTGATAAAAGTTGCAAAGCGGAAGAGTCGTCGCTAAGACAATAACCGGCGGTGGCGCTGTACAATTAAGTTTTCTAATCCCCGCAACATTGCGTTCAGTCTTATGTGAATTCTCAACTGGTCCTCTGTGTTATCTCGGCCATTTCGTTGAGTGTTACTTAGCCATTGTCTTAGTTCGGGGAGGAAAGGTGCTAGGCAAGACGAGATCTTCAATCTAAATTACGACTGTTTATCACTCGCGGCAGGGTTTGGGTTGGCTGCGACTTAGCGACGTTTGCGAAAGAATAAGAATAATGGTCGACGCTGCAAGCTCTGTGTTGAGTAATTACAGCGTCAGTGCGACCTGAAAACATCATCGACGTTGAAGTACTCGGTGCGCTTTTATGACGGAAACAAAAGGGAAATGATGAAAGCAAGCGACTGGCGCGTCTGCCCCTGCATCGGAATGCCGGCAGTCGATCATGATCTAAGAATGTGAAGCGCTGATCGCTCGATGATCCTAAATTGAATTAATGCGCTCGACTGTTGGCTCGCTGACGTACGGCGGATCATTAAAATCGTGAATGTACATATTTTTTGCCCGCGGGGAGAGATCCGTGCGGGCACCTGATTTCAAATTCCAGAACGCAATATCCTTTAGAATGTCGGACAATATTTTGACGAGCCTATCCAGGCATTACATATTGCACGTTTACGAGTTGCTCGCGTTGTTGTTGCATCAAACGGCTTTACGGCTTTTTGCTACGCCGCAGTTAATTCGGCTTTATTATTTCGTCCGTTTAATAGTTTTGAATATGTAATTTGACTGTAAGGCCTGCAATTACGCTTTCATTAGATTGTTAAGAGTGGTTTGTTGCATTCAGATATCGTAGTTTCGAATTAGCGCATTGAGCGATCGTAGCGCCATTGGCTCGCTAGATACGGTTCTTATAAAATTTAAATTAACTTACCTTTAAAATTAACGTAGCCTCGGGATAAATCTTGTAAGACTCTAGAGTTTTGTCGTCGTCCATTAACTCGTTTTCATCGTGTATCAAATGTTGATCCAGCGGGGCAGCACCGCAGAATTGCATCGCCTGGAAAAAGGAGAAATGACTTAGTTGCTGCGTATGAAAACGGCACATTTCCTCTCCTCAGAGTCCCCCACCCGCGGGTCGTTTTAATTTTCGAGCAAACAGGATGAACAATGAAACTTTTTTCTCGCGCTGCGCGGCCGCTGTTACGTCCCGCGTAATAGGCACAGTAATCGAAAAGATTACACGTAATGCGCGGTTAAAAAAAGACGCGCAAACCTATAAACGGGAGCAAAAAAGTTGTAAAGACAGCATTCCCGTGGCGGCCAGGGGGGAGCCGGGGGAGGAAAATCTTTGAAAAAAGCCCGGGATTATACTAGTTAGTAAGTATATACTTCTCACGAGCAGTGAGCATACATTTGGTAATTGCTTAATTTGCCGAGCCGCGTCGTCGTTGTTCATTTTGTACTGGTGTAAAATTCATTCGGTTTCGTTTTACGAGCGGAGAACATCCAGAGGAGCGAGCGATCCGAGTGAAAGAGAAGCCGAGGAAACAGTTGAGAGAGAGAGCGCGAGAGGAAAATCGTTTGGGGTGCGTGTACAGACGCACTTCTTGCCTCTTCTCCTCGCGCTTATTCCCTCTCGCCGTTTCTTCACTTGTTTGGCTCTGTTTACCTTCTTCGCGGGCACAGGCCTTTTTTACGAAATTGAATTTCATCTTTCCGAGTGCATTTCTCTTTATGACTTTGTTACTACCGCGCGAGATTTAGGGTTACGCTCAGTCGTCCATTGCACGCACGTTTTACCTTCATGCGCGCCGACCATTTACCTTATTAATAAAATTATACTCCGGCAAAAATACACGTTTCCTTAACAAAATACCTTCGACGAAAACTTTTAATCATCGGCATTTCGGCTGTAAATATTTTATAGTTTATCATTAACATCTATTATCAGCCGGGAGGAATTGTTGAATGTCCTTACTATAACGGCACGAACAATCTGGTCTAATTTGTCGATGCTTTTAGATCGAGTACAGCGATCTCGAGTTTGCATTGCTCGCACTGCATTCCCGAGCTTGTTAAACATCGACTTAAGAATTGGGACAGTGGTTTCGATCAGAAATCGTTGAGTGATGATTTGAAATAAACAAGCGAGGGGAGACTCCGTTTCATCGGGATACATCTTCCTCGTTAGAGTGGCGCACCTATACTTACGGAGCGGTGAGCGATAAATGAAGGTTGAAGGACTAACGAGAAGCCGACGTAAAAGGTCGAGGAACTTATCTTCGGCGTTGTCTAGTCGAAGATCAATGAATAGGCGTTGTGTTTGAAATGAAGTTATTCGTTAATCTAAGGACGCGGCTAGTTTCTGTCGGCGACGGCAAAAACGTCAAAATTGTTCAATTAAGGCACCGTGAGAAACCGATGTCGTAAAACACAAATAAGTTGGCTCGAAATGAGAAAGAAGGACATAGGCTGATTGGAAAGCGCAACGCCGTTGCGAAAAATCACGCCGCGTAATAGAGTCGCGATATGAATGACGCCATGAAATAATTGGTCAACTTATTCCGCTGAGGCGACACTGTCTACGTGGTGAATCGGTAATTATCAGTTTGACGGCCATTAGTTCCCGTTATCCTCCGTCTACGAGAAATCGTTCGGGTATTGTTCGGCCGCTCGATTGGAGGAAGCTCACGATCGACATGCTTCGAACAAATTAAGCCGTCGCCTGTATCGGATGCTTTGTCTTTCCCTTGCCAATCGAAATCGAAAGTGAACCGACGAGAAAACAAAACAAAGCGCGAGGCGATAAATGCTTTGCGTAGCAATTAACGTGCATCGACGACGTACACGTCGGATTCGCAAAATAAATAAACAGAGCCCGAAGGAAGTTACGGTCTAAGCCCAAGGTCCGGAGGTTCCTGCGCAATATAGTTATTTTTACAACAACTTTTTTTGCCAACGTCAACAGCCAAGAAGGAGAGAGCATGGAATGGAGGCTGAGTGCAACGTGGAGCGAAGTGAAGTAGAATGAAGACCTGTTATTAGCGCGAGGTTTATGCTCTTTCGAGTTTTTGCCGGTGGCTCCGCAAGATGGCCCCGGCCTCGCAATATAAATACGCTTAATAGTTTAAGCACACTCCCGAGCTCGCATATGCTAACCAGCCATAACCGCGCTTTACTACTTTCCAACACCGACAAGCTTTTTCTAGGGGTGTGCTTGCTTCTCCTTATTCGCCGTTACGCCGACGTGCAATCGTCGCGAAAGTCTTAATAACAAACGCAACTTTTTTCGCCTCCGATTCGATTGTTTGAAATGATTACAGTCCTGGAGAAACAAACGCACGAATTATGCTCACTTTTATTGTGATTATTACGTCTCAGCTATTTCATTTCAGGTAATTGTTTGCGCTGAAAGGCGATAGGCAAATCGACAAGAAACCATTAGTTTTAGAATCAGATCGTAGAAAGTCGGGAGTATCATTGTTTAGAACCAATAATTACTCACCATGACCTTCACTTCTTTCAAAGTCATAGACGAAGATACTTTCAGCTCATGACAGTCTTTGACTTTTCTCCGCGTCCGGGACGGCCTGGTTGAGTTCACTTTTAATTTTTTCTGTAAACAATAATTAAGACAATTTTTAATACTTAAAACATATCAATACTGAAATATTTAACAAATCTAACTTTTTTTATAATAATTAATACAGTTGTAATAAAAATAACAAAACAAATATTTAATCTTACTGAATTTAAAAATCATATAAATTTCAAACACAAATTAAAAATTACAAAATGTAAAATTATATATGGAATAGTATAAAATAAAACATTGTCATACCTCATCGTTTTCGGACTTTTCTTCATTATCATCTAAGCACCGTATAAATATCGAAGCTCTATCGTACTTCAAATTCTCCAGCCTCTCTTTCTCCATTTTTTCTACAATACACGGACCACAAATATCTGCGAACATAAAAAACAATCAAATTATTTTAACTTGAAAAATTGAATAAAAACATTGAAAATCTCGTGTTTTACAGAGAAATCGTCCATTATGTAGCCGAGGTATTACCAAGAATACCTTGTCAAAGTCATAATTCCCGAGAATACAGTTAGAAAGTCGCCCTTATCCATGCATAATAGATGACTCGAGGTGGTCGTTGATTAATACAGTAATTAATAATATACGCAGGCGTTAGGCAAGAAACGACTATTGTTGCTGGCTGGACAGCGCAAAAACCACTTTGCTTGAGCTTTCAGGAGTGTTACGTCATGTTCAGACAGTTTTCCAAGGGTTTCGAGAGTCACAAGAGGGAGGCCAACTCGTAGCCTATGACCCTGAATGAATTCGAATGTCCACCCTTGTGACTACTAATTACCGACAGTTACGTGATAGAAACCTGATAGGACTGCCTGATAATCATGTCCGTTTGGAGATCGTAGTGGTTAACGTTGGGAAGTCGGCTTAATGAGACCTGAACCTACATCACTTGAGACATAAAAACTACACATATCATAATAAAACAACTCAACCATAGAATTCGATGATGTGTAAATGTCGTGAGGAAATCTGTCGCAAGAAAAAAAACAATCTGAATGAAAACAACACAAGACGATCAAACAGGACGAAAGATATCAAATAAGACGTAACCCTTGGTCGGGGCAAAGTTTGAGCTCAATGCGGCAAAGTTTTCTCTGGCAAAAGAGCCGCATCACTTTATGGTTTGACTGCCCTTGAATGGCACTTTAGGGAAATACACTCAGACGCACTTGGAAGCCCTATTGTGTATCATTCGACAATAAAGTTTGCCTCGATTCAAGATACTTGGAAGACAATATCGCTAACCGTTACATCCTTTATTTATTCCCTAGGTGTTTCATCTAACTGATTATTGATGACACGAGTGTTAATGACTGATGACGTAACCTCTTCTTTCAATTACGATTGGTAATCCAAGCGCGTAATGCCGTTTCCTCGTGACCACCTGAGTAGTCGAATTAACGAGACAACTGCCGGGGGATCATCAGTAATTTTCATAGAATCCTAGACCTAATTAAGGACGATAAATCAAAAGGAGAGCCGGCACGACAGCCGCATCAAGAGTAACTCGAAATGCGCCCTGAGAATTAGTTTTGCGTGGAAGAGGAAAAAGAAGATGACGAACTGAAAGGCCAACTCGGTAGGAGGAGAATGAATTCCAAAAAAGTGAAATAAGAAGTAAGAATAGATGAAAGAGATGGGAAATAAGAACGATGGAGACGGAGTGACTTTGTATCGAGGCAAAAAATGATCTCGTCACGGTCAGTCGGATACCGAATTGTCTCCAAATGTCTGCTGCGCGTTGCGACCTTGATGGGGTGTAAAGCACCCTTCGTCATTAATCCTTCGAACTGACTACTTTTGATTACAGAAAGGTCAGTGGTTACGGGACCAGCAAAACAAACTTGTTCTTTAATAGTGCAACTATAAAAAGCTACACATTCGATAAATTGAAGTCAAATATGTAACTGAAACATTTCATCAAAGTACTGGAGTTAAATATTAATGTCGTATAGTCAGAATCGAAACTGTGAATTCTCATCGTCGGAAAAGCGTCAATGAAATGAAAGAACAATAACCTTTCGATCAATATCAAAGACACATTAACGTTTAGCTGTCAAAGAATATGATATTCGATTTCCGAACTCACTTTCGATGAAAACTTATTAATCTAAAAAAGGTCTTGGCATCGAGTTTGAAATATATAATCTGTCGACTGATAAATCTTGCAGAGAAAGGAAACATTTTTGCAAGACGATCACCACACGTTTGCGGCGCTTTTGACAATGAGATAATGATTTCACTAACGAACGTCTTCGAGTAAAACGCCACAACAAAGTCGAGGCTTAATCCTCTTACAAGCATCTAAATATACATTAAATTGCTAAGTACGATGTTAATCGCGTCAGTTTGACTCTAAGAGCAGAATCCACTTGCAGGTAGTGGAATGAAAAAACACAACGGCGTGGTAAAATAAGACGAAACGAAAACGGAACGTTAACTTGAGTAAGTCGAGCGAAACGATTCGATGATTAGACATTTTCCGAGCTGTCCAAAGCTCTTTTGGAACCCCAACTAACGCCGTAAGCGGGATTCGACTAAGCAAGCTTTATCCTTGTTTTATCTTGTTTTCTGCGTCCGATTCTCTCTCCCAGTGTCATCCCCTATTGCCGAGCGAGCATCGGTCATCTAGGCGCTCCATTTAATCCTGGAGGAAAACCACCCCAAAGACCACCCCCTACAGTGTTCACGAACGAGTGGGGATCTAGTACAGGATAAGAGGCTCGGGAGCAAGAGGAACATGAGAGCTGGCAGGAGGACGTGCTAATTTGCTGTTGGGAAATTGTCCTCGTAGACTTTACTGACTTCCGCAACGATTATTTTAACCGCTTCGAATATATTTTACATTCATCCGCTCATTAAGATCTTTTTTGTCAACTTCTAAGAAATTACTGTTTCAGCGTTTCAAAAACAATATTATTCACGCGGAAATTTATGGCTAGGTTATTCTTTTGATATTTGATGTTTGAATAGGAAGAATTGTAGCAAGAACATTAATTGCAAATTTCAAGAGTTTTAACTCAGCTTGGTTACCTAACATGAAGAATTCGGTTAAATGAATTTAACGTTGTATAAAATATAATATTGAAACAGCATGTTAGCTTGTAATTGTTTTTAGAAATACTTTATTCATTTTATTATAAAGTGTTTCATTTTATTCTTTGTTTCTTTTTAATAATGATTATATTACGAAAAATAAAATATCATAAATTCATGATTAATACATTATAACAGATAAAAATGTAACTTTAATTAAAAGTATACATTAACAGAAATACATTTTTTGAACAAAATTTTAATATGTATTATTAATTCATTTAAATAAAAATGTAAAAAATAAAATACTTAAAGGCATGGAATTCAATGCCAACATACATTCATTTTACTTTTATGAGTAACTTCATATTGTTTGATATTTTTAATTAAACTTAATTAATGTTAATTATCAAGTATAATTTAATAATCCACAAAAACAATCCTGATAACTGAAATTTTATATTATTAAATTTAAATATTATTTAAAAAGTAATATTCATTTACACATGTGATGAAAGATCATCTGAACTTGAGATTTTTTGAATATTTGTTTAAATTATTTAAATTAAAGAAACTATAATATCTTAATTGCTTAACTAACTGTCTCAGTCGATTTAACCAATTAAATTTCTTGAATTGTCAGAAAAATTATCTTAATTTTAATCTATGATTCACACTCTGTGAAAGTCTTTTTCTTAAAGTATAAAGCAAACAAACTTTCAAATATTAACCCTCAATAACCATAAGAAAACGTTTATACCAAGTTGCAAAATAAATCAGCAGTTATTTAAGAATACAAATGTCTTACGTTAGTCTGAATGGAAAAAGAGAAACTTGCAATAGCTATTTTGCATTGAGCAAAAGCTAATCGCGCAAAAACTGATAAATTTAGCCCCGAGCAGAGTAAGTATCTCTGGGTTTCTTAGCTTAGTAGATAACCACGTATCGCTCTAAATCACCATTAGCGAAGCTTGGAGAGTGCGTCCATTAGTTGGATGCATATATTAAAGACGTGTCCGGCACACTTGCTACTGGACTAACAAATACGTTACGTCTACCCCGAACGAGGAGCTCGGCATTCAACCCCCATCGAGAAACTAAATCTGAACGAGCAATGTTCCGCGATCCGACCGGGCAGCCAAGTTGAGCGTCGCGACCGCATTCTGGTGCGGAAACTAATCTGCAAATTCGTGTTCTAAATCTAAGCGAGGTCCGAATATTAATTTCGGAGACATCGGCGGGAGAATGTTTTGCGATACATCTATGGATAACGCGGCTAGGCCGTGATTTGTGGATGACAGAGAGCGAGGTCGAGGCGTTAAACGATATTTACGAGCGCCGCTAACTAAATTGAAGTTCGCCAAACTCGCCGACCGTGGACTCGAGTGGGAGGACGCCTTTGGACGCTGTAAATTAAACTTCACACTTGCTCTAGTCTTTGTCCAGGCGAAGACGACCGCACAATCAGCATATGACTAAGTGCCGCCGCAACTCAACAGCGATTATCAAAACAAATGGACGTTTGTCTTAAATTACAAACAGACCTTAATTGAAGTCTGGAGCGGTTGTCCTTAAATCACGATAATTCGATTGAAATGACGACAGAGACCAGCTCAAGCGTGTGGATAAGTTTGGCGGGAAAAAGAAACTGAAGGAAACAAAAATCATTAGTCATCTGGTCGCGATAACATCAATTCATAAGTTCATGTGCACGTTTGGTTAAACTGTCAGAGTGGAAAGTGATAAGAATTAATCTTCCTTGAACTGGATTCTTGGAGAAAAGTTTCGCAGGATATTCAATCGTGTCACCGCCGGTAGTGGCGACTGACGACCCTGGGTCGGTAGGTGATTGATACGAGAGCTCGGACTAGCGTTGCTTAATGCGCGTGCTGGCTCAAGCGAGGACCACCCTCCGAGCTTTAAGAATGGAACCAACTGTACCGGGCGCTCGTTAGTCAGTGCCGTATCAGTCACCGAAGGCAACCCCCTCACTTTTTTGTCACATACCCTCGAGTGGCACAGCCAGCTACGAAAGACTGCGTTGCCCTTAAAATAAGCTAAATTGTCTGTTTGCTCTGGTCCCGTCGTCTCCCATTCTATACATCTCTGTCCTCTGCTAATTTTTCCTCCAGGATCATCACGTACGATTTCGTGCTTGCACAGAAACTTTACCTGGCGCATAAAAATTACTTCTAATTATTTATCCCAACAAGGATTAGACCTCAACGACTTTTATCACAAAGACGTTTCTCAAACGATCCATAATCCTCATTTTCTCCCTCGAGAAGAAAGAGAGAGAAAGATAATTATTTCTTCAAATTTAACTCCGCTGTTTATTCTAAGGTTAGTTGATATGCATACTCGGCCAATTGCGTCAGGCTGTTGAACTTTTGGTAGACATCAGTATGTAATGCAGGACTAAAGATAACGCGGCATAAATCAGAATCGATATATCGCGTGGCACGAGTCAAAGCATTTAATCTGCCCGTTTAACCTCAACAAGCGATGTCTCCATCTGAGCGGGCCGAAGGAGGATGCAAGGGTTCGCTGAGAGATACTGCGACGTGGGATTCGATTAGGTGGGTACGCCTTTGCAATTCAAATTGGCTCGCATCGGCGGCAACGCGACGGTCGAACGTTTCCTTGACAAATTTCACAAAAAAGTCGCGCACCAAGAGACGGACAAGACAATGGGATGTTTAGAGATGGTTCGTACACGATATACCGACCTTTTCTTACTCTCTTTCTCGGGTCCGCGCAAGAAAACGAGAAGAATGACGCTTGCTGCACGACTAACCGACCAATCGAATGTCATCTTGCCGAGCGATCTACTTGAGATACGCAGGACAAATTGTCTTCTCCTTTGGACGTTAAATGGCCAACGTTTAAAATGTCAAGTCAATGATTTTGCTAAACAAACTTTACAGCCTGATTGAATGTTCAACCTGGATCAAAATAAAAAGCAGTTGTCTCCCTCGACTCGCGTCGCAACGGAACGTTAATATTTTCATCTCGCGAATCACACATCGAACTTATAGAATAGGGCTCTAGTACGGGAAATTGGAAAATTGTATTCAAAAGAGAGTCTAATTCTGATGCAAACCGATCTACACTTTTCCAAACCCAACTCCCAAAGCTGTATAAAATGAACAAGTTTGGCAAGTATTCCAATTGAGTACTAGGTGTCCCTAGACGATATTTGGTATCGATTTCCGTTCTGCTCGTTCTGAAGAGAAGCTTTGTCGAAGCTTTCCTAATAATTTCGAGTGAGTAGTCGTTTTGCTTTTTGGCCTGGTTTGACCTTAGTGACTGTTAATGAATGAAAGGCATTGTCTTAAACCGAAAGAGCGCAAAAAAGAAAAGAAGAACAGACGGAGAGTGGCAAAGCAGTTAGCTTTCCTTTCGTCCGCCGGCATGAAGATATTCTTCTCTCCCTCGCAGCGAGAACGAAGGTATGGCGCGTTTTTCTGTCAGTTAATTTTCAAGATACTTCTTAATTATAATGAGACACTTTAGGGCAACCGAGCAGCCGGCGGCGGGGATTTATGTAAATCAGGAGCTAATGTCTTTTGGCATTACTTGTGACGACGCCGAGGAGATGGGTTTATGAAATGAAGAAGAGCAAACGCAAAATAGCAGACGCCGCCTCGGTACACGTGTAATATTTAAGGACTATGGATGTGTGTGTTAGTATGCGTGAATTCTAGTAGGGGAGACGCAGTCGTACTGCTGCTCGTCATATCAATGTTTGTGTCTGGGGGATTTCAGTAATGATTAGAAGGGGATCAAAACGATCATTTACATAATGACGCTCGAATGGACAAAAATTAATTATCGGTGCTGGAGGACATTGGCCGGAAATAAAAGAAACGCCTTTAATTGCACTGTCAACTAAGTAGCAACTGAATACTTGAGTAATGCGATACTGATGTTTATGAAGCGTTAAAATCAGAAGCTTCAGCTTTATTAGGATGATGATCCAAAAAAACGTTACAAGAAGCGCGACGTAACAGCATATTGGTTCGTTATGTGTTTGACCTTGAACATTTTTTGGCGTCGATTCTCGTGCTTGGAAAAAAGCTGCGTTCGCATTCATTTGCATGCGATTATCAGGCGTTTTTTCTCTGTAATCAACTCAACTTTCAAAATGGCACTAGTACAATGTCGCTGAAAATAATGGAAGCATTTAATTTTCAATGGAAGAAGATTGTTGTGTGGGTTTTGAATTAAAAAGTTAAAAAAAATGTTTCGTGCTGGACTCACCGGGATTAACTATAAGTGTATTATCATCGCCTTTCCTTAAAGTTACCTCGTAGTCCATTGTATAATATTCAGTTAACTTTTTCCACTCCTCATCGGTCGCAAGTACAAACCTAAAACATAAAAAATTGAAAGCCATGAGTTACAAATTAAAGCGATGCTATGAAAAAGAAAATAACTCGTACAATTCAAGCGTATAATAAGTACATATATTTATTATGAAGAAATCGCGGCTACATGACAGATTTATAGCAACGGCGGCAAAAAAATCGAAAATATCTCTCAACGGTAAACGAGTGACGTTCCGATCGTCTCGTCAAGTCCAACAACGAAGCGATCCAGCATTTTTAACGAAGATAAAAACAAAGTTTGCGTTAGATCGAACTAAAATGCGGATCGCTGAACAGAAGAAATTCGCGATTTCCTAGCACCGTCACCCTTGCAGAATACGGACTAAGCTTTTTGTCGTGGTCCCTTAATTATACCGCAAATTAGAAATTTCTTGCCGGCGCAGCGCTCGCTTCCGCTTTTTGTTGACTTACTGTTCACCGGTTGGCATGTTCCGGACTCGAGATTCACCGGAAATCCGGAGACAAGTACGAATTCGGTTGCGATTTTGTTAACGCGCACTTTCGAAGCTTATGCCATACCTTAACGCATAGCCGATTCCCGCGAGTTCGAAATTTCGCGCAGCGTCGCGCGAACAAAAAATTCAATCCAAAATGAGTGCTCTAATGAAATCAGAAAAGTGAGAGGGCTGACTTATTGATAATTAGTTGCACGACATTAATCTCAATTCAACGCAATATGCCGCGCGGCCTGATTTGAATTTTCCTGCAGGCTGCGTCGACAAAAAGCCAGTGGACTAGCATGTTGTATTTGCCTAACGCTCAAATAATAATGGCGAGCACTAAGGGGGCTGGGGAAAAAAGTGAGGAATCGCACAAATAAAAAGTTTAGCCACAATCGGCCAAAGTGAACTATTGTGTTACTGAATTCGATTCTCCCACGAGCGCCAACGGCGCTTCTTTATTTTGCAGCCACCGAATTCCTCGAGACGGCGATTCGCAGAATTAAAGGGGATCTACATAATGACATATCGCATTCTAAATGTTATGATGTATTAATTAAAGGATGTTCATTTTATTTGGTCATCGTTAAAGTGAGATTACTTTACCAATAAACGCTAATTGATTATTTTGAAATCAATATTATTATTTTCTTAAAATCAAAAATATATTGTAGTTATATATAACAACATTATAACATCAAATTTGTCGAAATATATAAGTACATATATATGGAGAAATGAAAACGTATGCTTATTAACCATATTTCATTGTTATATAAACCATAATTATTGAAAGTGAGATAACAAACGTTATTTTTAATTATGTTTTGATTAAAAATTTTGTATCAAAGAAAATGATATTATAAGTTGAAAATGTTGCCAAACTTAATTTGCCAAGACTTGAATGTCACAAACATGGTTATAATGTGTTAAACCATTTATAATACAAGATATACGTTGTTGGCGTAGCAAACCCATTAAGAGGGTTGTAGGACTAGATGCCGAAGAGCACACCGATGTTCAAAAATGATTTTTTAACGTTGCCGCGTGGTTTCTCGGAGGGTTAACTTAAGCCGCAGCTATCTTAGGCAGATAGTGGACAATGGCTTAGCATAATGGTCAGGGGGTTGGACGACAGCGCCCCAGGCTGTGCGGCTGACACTTTTGCGTATCCATCACGACCCAAGGACATCCACACAAGGATAAGGGTAAGAGGGCACCGGAGGCGTGCCAAGAGGTCACGCACTTTCACTTTATAATCTAGCGTTCTTCTGAACGCGCTAACCCGTCTTGCCACTTGGACGAAAATGCTCATCCAAGTGGATCATCTAAACTTTTTCTCTTCATGCTCCAATTCGGTGTTAAAGGGAAATCAATTATTGTCGACACATTTAATGTAGCATTATTTTATCTTTGCTATAATCGATGACATTTAAAATAGTTAATAAAAAATGAATCATTTTGTTATGTAACAATTCACCTATGTAATAACACAAAATTTGTTGTCTTGTAAATTTAATGTAAACTTACACTCAGAAAGTGACTTAAATTTTTGTTAGATTTAAAAAGCTAAGATTACTTTAGATTAGTAATTGCTTAATGTGATTTTTAGAACTTTAAATATAAATTTTTCTATCTATGTAAAGTTAAATTGCGACAACAAAAATTAGCTCCATTTAAAAGTTCAAGAAATAAGATTGTTGACTCTAAAAACAGTCCTCTGAATTTAATAAAAATACTCTGTTTATCAATGGATATATTTTTTTTGGCTAGATTTTTATGTAATATCAAATCTTAATTCTGTGGCTTTCATTTATAACCAGATAAGTACATTCTTTATTTGGAAAAAATATTTTAAGTTATAAAAAGTGTATCTTTCATTAGTTAAATTTAAAATGAATTTGCATTTTATGAAGACATTTAGTTTACATTGTCTTGAGTTTGAGAAAGTGGTACTGAATGGAACAATCGAACATTTTTATCAGATTAACTTACGTTTCAAAATTTTTGCATTTACCAAATTATTATCATAAGCCACAAAATTATAACCGAAACATTTATTCAAGTGTTATTCAAACAAAAATTACTTACATATCAGATGGCATTTGCGGATCATAGAGGAAACCTTTATGCTCTTCACATAGTAAATTTTGATTGTTGATACCTTTTGGCGGTGGTATTCGGTCTGAATATCTGAAAAATGAAAGAGTCGATATTAATTATAACTAATTTTCTAGAATATTCCTTATTCATTAAATTTCAACACGCATACAATTAAACATCTCATTTGTATCAGCCAGAGCATGTTAAACATCATAAACTTGCAGTTGAGTCAAAATTCGTTTGTTTAATCTCGACTTAATATTCATGACCAACTATCTATAATTATCATCAAACATTTCTGTTATTAATCCAATTCAGCATTCTAAATAAACTAATAAAACAGACACTACGAAAAGCGTTGCAAATTCGACGATGACTAGAGAAGCGGGATTATTTTTTATACAGTTGTCAGTCGCTTAATCGTTTCGAATAATGCAAGCTCGTCTCTGACGAGCGGTACGCCGGAGACATTCTACAAAAGTCTCAGGGGTCCAAGATATTGGGGTCGTGCATCATTTTTCACGTACGCAAGGGGGCGGGTGATCGTTTTTGCTTTCCCTGCCACACCGTGTATCTAGATAATGTCCTTAAAGGAGGATATTTCACATAATCGCGACGTCCAGGTAAGCAGTTAAATCCGTCATTCGTGGAATTAATCTCAGCCGATCTAACGAAATGTATCAAAGCAAATAAATCTGAAGTTAATTACCCCACAAGGCGAGTGTGGTGAGACAGAGAAAAACGCGAGCAAACAAAGAGGGAAGAAACGATAGGCAAAGTGAAGTCGAAGTTGCGAGCGTGACAAAGGACGAAGGGATGAAAAAAATGTCGATAGCTCGGACTCTCGGGTCCGTGGCAAACCCTTCGCGACGAGCCCCTATAAGGCAAACATGAGAGCGTGTGTTAAAAATGTTTGTCTCATTCCGCTTGGGCGCCCTTCCGCTTGCAGACGACGAATACGTATTAATTATGACGCTCGTTCAAACACAGAAAACAAAGTCATCGCGAATGGTCACCCTTATTACGCGACGCTGCGGCATTTTTATCACCCCCGCGCGCCTCCCCACCATGCGAAAATTCGCCTCCGAGCCGAGGGCTTTGTTTAACTTTTGTCGTCGAATTTTTCTCGCAAACGATATTGCTCCCTGGAGATCATCTCATCATCGCTACAAGCACGCTTGCAACACACGTATGCCAAGTTTTCGTTTTTAAGCGCTCGCTCAAAGTTCAATCGCCGTTCGATTGTGGCGCATCGCGCGGCAAAAAGCGAGCTTTTTCCGCCAGCTTTTTCTCTCCTTCTCTTTCCCTCTAACCGCTTCGTGTATCTCGTCTGAGATTCGTCAATTATTAAGGAATCAAGATCGAACATTTATCTCCTTCCTTTTTGTTTCTTTGATATGCCGATAGAAATTCCAATGCAGGAAACGAATTTCCGACTCGAACAATTTTTGACATCAAGACAATGTTAGAGCATACTTTCATACTCTGAAATCTACTCTCACGTTCTTATTTCAGTTTTTTACCTTTAAAATCATTGACTTTTATAACTATGTGTAGCTGCTGGAGACGGAAATACATGTTGCGTTTTCTCATGAGACATATTTTTTGAATAATGATCATGTCATTTTTTTCATTTTTTCATCAACCAAAATTGCCCTTTGAATATAAAAAGAATGTTGTGCAATATTTTCGAGTTTATTTCGTGAAATATAAATTATATGGGCAAAATATTGTGAAAAATATTCAATAATTCATTATGTTCAAATTATATTGTCGTTATAACGTATGTTATCAATGTTAAATAAATATTAAACTTAGCTAAATTTATGAAATAACAATTGGACATAAAAAATGAAAAAATATTACTTTAGCTTTTAGTAATGTCTCTTTAAAGTGATATAAAACCCGTTCATTCGTAAATTTATACTTTTAAAGTGTAAAGTTCATTTATAACATTTTTTATCAAATTTAATGTATTACTTGATTT
>JABFQD010000833.1:0-22002 GCA_022817045.1 Psix sp. ZL-2020 | reverse complement strand
TTTTATAAACTTGGTTTAAATCCGAAATATTGTAAAATTAACATCATAGATGGTGCATCGTACTTCATGAATATAAAAATTAATATAAATAGTGACTCAAAATATAGATGGCGTGATATATGTGATATATCATGTGTGAAGATAAAAGTGAATAAATATTTCCTTTTTTTTATGAAAAAAGTTGAAACTGATGATGTTTAAATGTTTTTTGGTATTACAGATGGCATATTAGTTTATTTTTCACATCAGTATGAAAATCAAAAGAAAATATTTTTTACTGCATCCTTACCCCTTGTTCATGCTGTTGGCTTCTTGTTGCATGACCTCGAGGATCTTTTTACATGCGTTTGTGCAGTTTTCGGGATTGCCATAGATGGTGATGGCTTTCTCGAGGGAGCCCACGTTGTCTTTTCTATGAACGTCAACCCTGGCGCGAGTCATTTGGGTAATCTGTCTAATAGTCGAACCTTGTCTGCCTATGATCGCACCGACCATTTCAGATTGTACAATAATGCGCAGCGGGAAATCGGTCTGTCGTCCAGAGCCAGGCAACCCAGAAAATCCGACGCCGCCGCGCTGGTTGCGACTTCTTCGTCGTCCTTCCGCATTCGACATCTCGGCTTTTAGTGGGTTGCCTTCGAACTCGCGGCCATTTAGTTGTGAGAGTGCTCTGTAAAAGAACAAAAACGCCTTTATTAATATCTCATAATTTTTTGAATTCTTTAAAATAAAAAAATTGATTCAAGATGGTTGTTAAAATTGGATGAATTTAAATTTTAGATGTAACAAATATATTTTACGCTGTTAATTGTTTTGCTTTTTAAAAAAAATTGCTCAAAAGTGAGGTTACGTTAACCTTAACTAGTTTTTAAAGCGAGTTTCCGGTGAATTTTAAAATTTTGATTTTTGAATGACTCTCTAGACATACTTTTGTGCTAGCTCTTGTGTCTCATAACTGACGACAACGCTTTTGGTGTTGGTATTGTTGTCCCTCAAAGACGCGATTTCGCAATTTTGAAAAGACCCGCATCCCGCCAAAACGTTCTCCAAGTTATTGATGTCGAAGTTAGCTGGAATGTTACTGACTATAATCTTCGATAGACCACCGCTGAAACAAAAAAGGAAAAAAAACATTATTATTGGCACAAGCATATCTCATAAAACACAATTTGGCGGGAAAACCAAAAAGAAACCAAATTTCTACTCAAATCTAAAAAATAAATAAAAAATACATTAAAACCGAAACGGTCAAGAATTCACAATTGTTGTACTGTTTCTAGATATAATTGCATATGAAACATTTGATTCTCTCTTTCGCTCAACGCGGGAAGTTCGTTAAATAATATCGATCTGTTTGAAAAATAAAAGCGAGAAAAAAGTCCTACGTGAGATACGGGAGGGAATCCTAGTAATCTTATCACCTGAGCCATTGTTGATATAGCATGCAAGTGATAAGATTAACGATCTTCCCTGACGTATTCCATAACCAAAATTCCGCGAATCAGTCATTCCGTACGCCTTGAAATATCTTTTTAATTAGTTTTTGGTTTTCGAGGGGTCGTCACGGTCGGGTTGGCTCGGCCCCGGAATGGCCACTTTGTTATTGCTGGCAGAATCTAACCGAAGGTCACAGATTCAGCAGCAGGAAGCGCGTAAGACAACGAAAAAAGGGGGCGCGCGCGCCGGAGCTGCGAGAGGGCTGGTAACTAGAGCAGCGTCAAGGGGAAGGGCGCAAAATGGAGGAGCGACTCTCGCTTTCGTTAGCATCGATTTTTTGACGATCCGCTGTTGACATTGCCCAACGCACATCCCTCAACTCCTACACGAAATACGAAATAAAAAAAATGCGATAAAAATCAAAGCTTAAAAATCAGTGCAAAATTTAAGGTTAACCATCTAATTTCCTCCCACCGCATCCACCGACGCTTTAATACTTTCATTCTAAATGAAGAAATATAATCTCATTAGCGTAATTGAGCAAACCAGTGTAACATTTTTACTAAATACGACCATTTTTATTACATAACCTCAAAATAATAACGTTTAATTGATATGAAGTATATAAAACAAATTCAGTTTTGGGATTTAGGTCATCATCTCGTCATCAAGTTCCATTATCAATGCAACGACAATGACCTTCAAAGGACATCTGTGCTCGTGAGTAAGCACATGCGCACTAGGGGAGGGGGAGCAAAAGCGTGACGACAACAAAGTGTCCAAACACAAGTTGATGGCTAATGGAATGAGATACTCGAAAAAACGACCAAAAGATAGGCTGTCTGGTGGGTGGTTGGTGGAGGTGAACGGCTGCACGCGCCCAACAGGAGGGGGGAGGGGGCGGCGGGGGCGTGCTGGAACAGCGCTTTTGTTTCGCAGCCACACGGAATAGCGCATGTGAGCTTATTGACGCGGTTGGACAGACTTTCTACCCTTTTATACCTTTACCTTTGAACCCACACCTTCAAACCCAATGCGCAAATATGACCGCCGACCCGCAAACCTTTTTACTTAGCCCTTCTTTTATTTGTTTGTACATTTACATATGTATATGTGTCTATGTATGTGTGCACACAGATATATGTTCTGATAAGCCTATCAATTTTTAAATTATTCAAATGTTCAACTTTGACAAAAGTCAAAAATGGAGTTAAAAATGATTGAAAAATTGATTTTCAAAATGTGAAAAACGAATTTATAAGTTTGCAAATTTCAAAAATCGTTTTCAAATTTCAAAAATCATTTTCAAATTGAAAAACCACTTCAAGATGTGACAATAATTTTTAATCCGAACGCTAATACGTAATACGTGCGTAATACATTTTTTCATTATGTGGCATGGAAGAGGTGGAGGGGGGAGGATGAAAGATAAATGCTCGCTGAATGTAATGTTTCAATGTAAGTCACCGGCGGATCGTGGTCACGAAAATGAAGTGAAAATGAAGTATTAATAAAGTAATTGCTCGCATGTCCGCTGTAAAATAATATTTCTCTGTTATCAAAACGGAATTATGTAATGTGCGAGTTTAATAACTGTAAAAATTGAAATTGCCGTGTTTGATTAATTGCGTTAAATGAAAAAGTTGTTTTCATTAAAAATGATTTTCGAAATTGCTCCAACTTCAAATTGAAATCATCGCTTTCGTTATCGATAAAACATGATCGGCAAAATAAAACGATCAGTTGCATCATACAGTGTATCTCTGAGATTAAAATCATTATAAATAGACGAATCGGTTAGTTGAGCATTTTTTCCCCGGCCTTTTCCTAAAATATTTCACTCGGCGTGCCATCTGGTTTGAGTGAATTCAAACGAAAAAAGTTGCTGGGCGAAAAAGCGCCGCTGCGAAAGCAGCAACAATTTCTTGACCCGCCAAAACGCGGGGCTAAAAACAGTCCCATTGGTTCTTAATATAAAATGACTTTACACCCAAAATCCAGCGCGTTACGTAACGCGCGGAAATTCGGATGAACGTCCGATCGAGATTTTTCATCGGCGAGCGTTTATCGCGCAGCCATAAAATGGCCAGAAAGTGGCCATTAAAAAGCAATTAGGCTAATTAGCGCGGCGGAGAATTATTATCAGCGATCGAATTTTCGATGACACGTGTTCACGCACAGGCGGCCAAACAAGTCCGTTTTCCGTTCCAAACGTACACAAAACAATCGCTGCGATTGCTCCGATAGAACTCGAGGTGGCGTTTTTTTACACACTCAAATGGAAGGCTGCTAATGAATAATTTTCATGCAAACTGTTCGCTCCGGTGTTCCTTCGCTCGATACCTTTTTTTCTTCGACGGATGTCTAGCCGATTCGCCGTCGGGCACCTGCGGTACTTGCTGCGCGGCTAAATTATTGTAAGCGCCGTCGTAGACGTAGGTGTGTTGGTTGAGCGTTGGCACCGAATACATTGCTATAATACAACTTCTTATGTACAATTCAATAAATAAGATCTGATCGCGCGCGCTTTAACGAATGTCACATGCCAATGGTCGTCGACTCGTGACTGTCTCACCGGCCAAACTTTTTCAACTACCTCGCTATCTTAAACTAATCACGATGGCGCTAAAATCGCGCCAAAAAATCTTCCCGCCAAAATGAGCACGATATTAAAATTCGAATGGAAAATGGAGTAAAAACTCCGAACTGTACTGAAAAAAGCTTTTAACAAATTTTTCATCAGGATTTGAAACCTCGCTTCGGGAAATATACCTTTTACATAAAACTAATTGCTTTCTGACCATTTATTATTTATTTAATGTATCAATATCTTTTTTTCTCTTTTTATGCTTTCCTTTTTTCTTTTTTTTTTTTTTATAGATAGATTCTAATTGAGCCGTCCAATCAGAGTGCGTTTTGCAACACGATGCAGTCGATGGTAGGGAAAACAAAATTTGTTGTGAAAAAAGGAAAATAATTGTATCATTTTTATTGAAACCTAGCTGCGTGAATAGCACGCTCGTATCAGCAGTGTATTGTGATCTGCGAGCAGAGTAGGGGGAGGGGGAAGCGCGGATTGAATACATGTATGAGTTACACTTTTTTCTACTGCGTCCAAACGCGCAGACGATGCCAAAGCAAGCGCCGAAGAGTGCAATCGCTGGCTTTTTGATTGAACCTAGCTCCGCCGGGGTCGTATTAGTACACTAATTAACTATATATTTCTTTCGAATTTTCATTCTTTTATACGTGCCATTTAGCTAAATTGTAATTTCGTTAAGTGGATGACGATTGGGTTCTTTTCAATGACGAGAATAAGTTCACGTTATTTTATTTTCAATTGAATTAAAATAGCTCTTTTTGCTATTTCAAATTTCCCGCGTTTGAAATGCTCCGAAATAAAATGAATTAAAAAATGCTATTTATGGTTTTGATAATCATTATATTTTAATGATTTATTTTGATTCAAATGTAATTATTTTGATGGTGAAATTTACCATACAAAATTTGTAATTTGGATTTAAGTTTAAAGTATTATAAAATAAAAATGAGAAATCTGTAAATTTAATTTATGTCATTTGAATTTTAGATTTTAACATTAATATTGCGTTTCGTAGATTTATATTAATAGTCACTCAATATTCAAAACTGGATTCCAGGGGAATCAAAACCAGGGCACTGACAGCGCGCCGAAAAATTTAAAACTACAATGAAAAAACCATGACTGTGTCGAAAATGACTCAACATCGAGAATGGCTATATAATCTTTAACGTACGATTGGAGTAACGTAAGCTGGAGTTACGCGCTCGCCAGAATCGTTCATTCAGAATGCCATGCACTGAACTAAGCCTAACGCAAATATTAAAAGCGTCACCGGATGTAGCAGTAAAAATACAACTTATTTAAAAATCTAAACCTACGTTTTCAAACTTAAATACAAAGTAAAATTTAAATGAAAAAGAAAAAAGAAAAAACTAGAATAAAAACATGAGCACTAAAATAAAAACTGAGGATTAAAATAAAGTTTTATTTTAGTTTCAAATCAAACGTGAAATTGGAACCAATGAAAAAGCACTTAATGCAAATGGCGGGAAATTCAAAAATGCGTTTTAGAATGAAATCTTTTTTATGTTTTTATAAAACATCTTAACATAATTGAACCATTAAAATAATGCATACGTATAGTAGAGCTCTCTAATATGTGATGAATGTGAAATATGCCGTGACTGGACAACGTTCATCAAGTGGATAATAAGAAGCGTAACAAATAGCGTTTTGCGATATCGCAACGCAAAATTATAGGCTATTACATAATTATGCGTTCTCGCACGAAGCGCGAAAAATGATGGGGAGATGCTTTTCGAAGATAAAAACACCTTTTCTAAGACCACAACACCACAGTTCAAATCTCAATGAAGACAATTTTTTTATTCATTAAATACAACAATATGGTTCATTTTTAAATAAAATTTCAACTTTTAAATTTTATTCTGACATTTAAATGTATTTCTAAATATTTATTTGTTATATTTATTTTTGAAATATTACAATTTCACAATTATTCTAATTTTTAATTGTAAAATTTAAAAATAAAAATAATTTGATTTTTATCCGTGCCATAAAGAAAGCACTGATGTACTCTTATGACTTTTTTCGTAAACAGGATATTACGACATTTCACTGTGGATAAAACAAGCGCCAAATGCGTAACTTCGATGCATAATATATTAAAGCATGTCCGTGTGTCATAAGCGGTTATCATTCAATGGATGGTCAGTTCAGTCTTGCAATCTAAATTTTTTGTTTACGTTCCAAACACTCCATTGATATTAATATGCCTTCAACTGCCTCGGCGTTTATCTTTTCTCCCTACCAAAAAACATGTTTGAGAGAAAACTATCGGCTTTTAATATTTGTTTATTTTTATATAAATAACGAAAGTAAAAGTTTATTCAATATGCAAAACACTCGTTACGAAACTTGTAAAACTGTCCCAGATCCACGTAAGCGGGTGCTGATATCCCGCGTGCGATTGCGTTTGTCAACTTGTACTTAAATTTATAAAAAAAACAAAATTAAATAAAATGTTTATTAACAATAATATAATGGTTTTGCTTTTTTTAAGGTTAAAATAATAGAGACGTCATATATTATTAAATTGCGTTGAAAAAAATATACATTATAAGGATTTGAACGTATGTGTCTAACTTAAACAACAATACAGCTTTTAGAGTTAAATAAGACGAATTAAGACATAACATTAAGTTTTACGGTTTCAAGTTTTATCGTATTGAATTAATCAAAGTAAACATCACACATTTATCTGGCTGAATAAACGACCGAGTGGTAGAAAAATTGACACAAGTGTTCCGCGTTTTAATCAAAGGTATTTTCTGTAAAAAAAAATGTTTCATACGACTATTTTTATAAGCAAAAATTTTAATTATTTTATACTAATATTCCCACCTAACTTTCTTCCCCAAAAACTCACTTCAACATCCGTTCATATCTACACCACGATTCCCGCATCAGTCACTAAGCAACATTTTTTATCGTTATTCAGTTTCAAAATGTGACGTCACTTTTTCACTGAGAACCAGAAGAAACTCATCACCAAGTTTCGGAGGCCGCAGTTAGGGAAGATTTCTTTGAGAAGGAAAATCGAAAATGGAAACTAAGAGAGAGGGAAGAATAAAGGAAAAAGCGAGAAATATTTAAGAAAAAAAGTCGAATGGAAAAAAGATGCGTCGCCACGTGCCGCGGAAGTAATTGCGAGCGAAAACTCCGGCGGCTGAGCGCCGGCACGAATTGCGAATGAGCACTGAAAATTGCAGCAAATGCAAAACAACACTCTAGACGGAGTGCGCCGCGGCAGCACAATCGCACCCACAATGCTGGCGACGGCTCTCCTGCGATTCGCAGAAGCGTACGAAACATATACTCTGACGTTGTTTTAATGTGTCACGTTAAGCAGTGTCAACAGTTTCTATATCTCTTGAGCACTCATATTCAATGAATACATTTCACACTAGATTCATTTTCAAAATTCCAGAAGTCGAAAAACCGTTTGTCAAATTCAACCTTCAAAATTTGAATTTGAGTAAAATAAATAAAGTTGCTGATACGCACTTTCTGTTTTTTAATAAAATGATTTTCGGCTAATCAAATTTGAAATTGAAAAACCGTTACGAAAAGCAAAATCTTAAAACATTTGAAATTAAGATTACAATTTCAGTGTTATATGTTATGCATTTTATTATGATGTAATTTCAATGAGAAGAACCTTTATTTTTAAAATTTACATTGAAATTCATTAGAAATATTTATTCATAGAAAATAAACATAAATAGACAATATTTTCATAACAATCATTGTTATTATTAGTAAATCCCTTGTTAACAATGTCATTTTTAAATAACGGTTTTTTGCATTACATCATACCATTAAATATACCATCTTAATTTAATTTCAAACATTTTTGTTCTATTTTTAGATTGTATTTTCTAATAGTTTTTATTTTTGTATTTTTTTTCAATTCATTTCAATCAATCAATATATCAATTTCAACCAATGAAAATGTTGTAAATTTTAATTTAAATATTGAAAATATTTAAATATCATTATTGTTACTATTATTAATTATATTATATTTCTTTTATTGAAAAGACATTTATATATATTCTATAAGTGTCTTTGTCTAATTTCCAAGTCAGACCCCAAAAGACCGTTATTTTTGAATTCCAACTGCGACTGCGTACGTTGGCGAGTTAAATGTATTGTTGGAGTCAAAAAATTATAAATAACATAGAGGGAATGAAAGTTGATGCGCCGAAAATTTGCAATTGTAATGCTCATACGAGGAGGAAACTGGTAAAAATTGCGCGGTTGAAAATGCCGCGAATAAATCGCGGCTCATGAAATCGCGTCGGTGACATTAATATCGCAAAAGAATCGTAATTCATCGCAAGCGCGCTCCGCAGCAAGCCGTAACGACAATTACAGTGCATTCGAGTGAGCTTGCGATGAATAATTTGCGGATTTCGGCGGCGCACAAAGTACTCGAGGCTCGGCCGCGAAATGTATGCATTCCGTCTTTTGCATCCGCGCAATAACTCCGTCGGCATCGTAGCAGCCCCGGCCGCTTATTGCCTGAAATTGCTAATTGGACGCAACGGCTTCGGTTTTTTTGGCGTTCCCTCGACGAAAACGACACAAGTGCACTTCAGCCGTAGCTCGAGCGATGCATTTCCTTTCTCTTTTTCCTCCATTTTATTATTTCGATAAAGAATATATAAAGTTGTGTACTCCGCATGCTCTATAAAGCTTTTCATCCGACGAAATGCAATCAACAAATTAAATAATAAAATAAAAATGGTAGTTTGTTCATTTACCAATAGAACATTTTTATAGGGCTCGAGTTCAAATCCCAATTGAAAATTTTTTTTCATTTCCGAATTGCTTTAAACGAATTGATATTTTTTTATTGTTTCATTTTTGAAATAAATTCGAAATTGTTTTTTTTATCAATTCAGGAATGCGGGAAATGTAGTTTCCCACGCGTATTGAAATCTCCAGTTTCATTGGATACGTATTTACGTTGAAACAAAACGCAATCAAATGATACGGCGCTTCTTGGGACGTCTGCCAAGCCGCAGGATCGTAACGTCGCATCGCGGACCCTCCACGGCGCTGCGTGCTTATATTTGTTCAACAATTGTTACCGCCAGCAACACGCGATATCGGGTCGCATTGTTATGACTGCGTTTTCATCGGTATACATGACATTCAGCAATTAGGTTTGTGTGACGAAGTCATAAAATAATTAACCTAATTTTCTAGAGCTGTTGGCTATCGACAGTAACATTCAACTTCATACATATTATACTATAATATATTCAACATTTATTTTGTATTTTAATCAATATTTTTTCAGTTGCACTACAACAATGTCATGGCTAGCAAATTACTCAAGGCTAACACATCAGAGTTTAAAGAACCCCAGGTCCAAAACCGAAGACTTTCCTCCACGACAGATAACGATTATCTACTTTATACTACAGAATTCACGAACTCACATTTCCCATGAGAAACGATGATTTTAATGAATTATTCATACGGAATATACGATTTTATAATTTGGATTTCCTGTCTTTTTAACGGCTATAATCATTCTACATTTTCAAATTCAATTAACGTCCGATTTAAAATTTTAAATTATAACCTATTTTGTGTTTTTGAATTAAGCTGTGTGTATCCATGTGGTTTCTAAATAAAGTTATTATTTCCTACCCCCTCCCTTTTTGTAAAGAGAGTTGAATTTTAGGGTTATTTTTGAAAATATTCGTTAGTGATTGACATTTTATGTTCCTGCGCGGGAATGTCTTATTGACAAGACGTCGGCGCATATGCGCGCGAAAGTGAGAGTATCGCGGAAATGAAAAGAACGCGAATATATTCGTAAGCGAATCGATTGGAGGTATGTAGAAGCGTACTCCGCACACTAAGGGTAAGTGCACCATAGACGAAGGGGTAACCTTGACCCGGGGATGCGCGTCCCTCCCGCAACTCGTATCCGGATTGCAGCAGCCTACTTCGAGACTATCCGCGTTCACCCTTTGTTTCCTCAGAACCATTTCCTTTCACCATCTATTATCTGCTGCTTTCACTGTCGCTTGAATTTAATCCAAATTTAATTATTCTCACAAAAAACAGTTTTTTGTTCAAAAAAAATATTTAAGAATCAGCTGCCTCAAGAGAAATAAGCTTACTTGATTTGTTATTCAAATATAAGCCTTAAATAAATTTTCGAGATGAAACATAACAATTAAACATTTTGGCGGAAAATAATTAACGGTGTATATTTAATAATTTGATTTTCCCGCTAAATAATAAATGTCATAAAAATCAAAGACATTTTATTACAACTAATTTTGTTAGAAAATAATATACAAAATTAATTTTTTGTATTAAATTGGAAATTTCTGTAATTAATTTAATTGTATTATTTTAAATTATGAATCATTGTTGTGATTGGATGAAATTTAATTTTATATTTTGGCGGGAAATTCACAATGTGAATATTTATTTATATATTATCAATTTCCCGCCAAAAGTGAAATGTTTCAATTCTTTATATTGAACTCATCGTAACGGTTATTTTGATTGCCAAATAAAAAACAAGAAACAATTTTTTAATTGTTATGTTAGTTTGTATTTCCGACAATTAAAATTGAGATTGGCTATGGAATTGTTCTTAAAATATGTTAATAGTATTCATTCGTAACATCTTTGTCTTTAACGTTCATGCATGACCGAGACAGGACACGGATTCGCAGAAACGATGATCCAGCAGTATTGCATATGCCCCGAAAGTCTGTCAGATGGGAAGCGAAACGAAGGCCACAGCTAAACTTTCTGTATCGTGGCTTATTAATCAATACTACTTATCTCGTCTTGTTTTCTTTACATGACGACACGCAGGAACTGGTTTTTTGGCTTTTGACTAACGATAACGATTGGGCATGAATTATTCAATGGACCTGCAATTGAAATGATACTTCAGACGACTAATTTTCAAATATTTCCGGGACAATTCATTGTATGATAAATTTCGGCGTTTAAAGAATCTGAAAACTATGGCCTGAAATATCATTCAAATTACATACAAACAACAATGCGGATCAACAATGGTGAAGATAGACAAAGACGGAAGCATTTGAAGGTGAAGTGAAATAAATAAAACGTGGAAAAATAAAGATGGAGGTTCTGTGTAAAACAAACATTTTAACGAAAAAAAGTGAACAAAGAATCCAAGTGACGTACACGAAGCGTAGAAAAAGAATAAAAAGTGTTATATTTGTTTCGTAAGTGTGCAACAGAAATTTGGACAAGAGTTTCGGCGTGAACGTATACTTCTTGGAACGGTCAGTAACATTTTTTTCGGCCAATCGCTAACAAAACAAAGTTCGTATTGGTTTGGTGAGTAAGGTTTTTGACTAAGTCCACTAATTATGATCTGGAGAATAAAATGTTGATCCTATACCAAACGAATCCACGCGACTCACCACTCATCAATGTTTAACCCATGGTTGTAAATAAGGTGTCTGCTGAATTTGCTTGTATTCTTACCTGAAACAATAAAAAAAGATTATGTTAATAAAATTGTCTATTTTTAGATAGAACATGCAGTTTAATTTTGTACCAGATTAATCATGAAAGTACAACGTGATTCATCATAATATATTATGGGTAATGTATGTAAGGTAATGTATATTTAATATATAACCAATAGTTAATATTAATAATAATATATATCTACTTAATATAAGCATATTATATACTTAAGTTTTATATTTATAAATTAAGTATAATAATATTATAAAATAGAAATAAAAATTATTTCACTCAACTTAAGATTTTTTTAGATAAATTATTATTTGGGAATTTAAAACGTAAAAGGTTTTCTTAAATTAGATATTTAATGTTCTCCCTAATTTTGTATTTTTAGATCTTTTATAAAATATGTATTAATTTCATAAAAACCTGAGAAGTTGCATTTATTTTATTGAGTTGAAATCTGTTTTTTATCAAATGTATATATTTGAGTTGAACAGCTGAAAAATGATTCAATCTAGAATTAATTTTCAATCGTTTGATCTATAAATAACTGTTTAAAAAAAGATTGAAATTCTACTTTATTAAAATCTGTTTGATTTTTTTAAGATTTTTATCAAATAAATGCAGATCTTAAAAGAGAATACAATATTTGAATGGAGACATGATTTGGGGGTTTAATTCATTGTTTATGTTTTAAATTCTTAATTAAACATTTATCCAAAGAACTTAAGTTGAATTAAATCACTGCAAACAAAAAACTTATATGATGAATCTTTAATAAAATAATATTTTAGTTATGCACATTATATATGTGTAATTAATATATAAAGTATATTATATATTATATAATAATATAATACATATATCTATATATATTATATATATATTACATAATGTATACTATATATCCAATATTTTAAAAATATTATATAATTTTATATAGTATACAATAACACATTTTTTTATTTGAACAGTAACTCGATAACGACTGATGAATTAATCATCAGTCATTTTGAGTACTGTCTCATTCCCATCTGAGTAAACATGAAAATGTACAGTCATGTTCAGGATAATTTTCTAAGGATTTGCAATGGGTGTAAAGAGGATTTGAACAAGAGCCTTTAGTATAATCGCCATTAAGGTAGTTCTTGTTCTGGATCGATTCGGCGAGACTAGAAAAGTTTCCATTAGAGAGTATCGTTGAAAACGCGAGCAGATAAAAGTTTATTACAGCTGGATTTAATTTCTACAGGAAGCTCACCTTGTGCTTGCAAGTGCATTTAAAAAACGTTGGCTTTGTATATTTTTCGTTTGCTCTGTTCAATCGGTCCGTGGGAAGGCACGGGGAAAAAATTTTAACGATCATTTACAAGAGCAGTCGGATTTTTATTTGATTTCGTTTTGCGTTCGTTAATATCGGCAGCGGTATATAAAGGCAAAGTCAGAGAGTGAGAGGATCCGATCGGCTAAGAGGGATGGCTAAAGCAAGGACTAGTTCCACGAAACTCATTGGTCTACGGTTAAATTATTTATGGCGATGCGAAATTAAGAGTCTCGTTCTGGCTGAGAAACACCAATAGGCTAACGACGTCAATTCGCAGCCTTGGCTACCGAGTCCCTCTAGTCTTTCTTTCTCGAGTCTGAGATACCGCTGTTTTTCATTTGAAAACATATAGACGGATTCAACGAACAATGTTACACATTCTGAAAACTCCGTTCGGATTCCAAAATCTGCATTTCAAACAAAAATCTTTTATACCAATGACTTACTTATTCTTAATAGAAGATTCGAAATGGCCTATCGAAAAGTTTCCATCCGGCCTTGTAACCGTCACATTTTATAGATACTTTTATAAAGAAAAACCGTGATTCTAAGGCCACTGAATGCGGATTAACATTTTTTAATTCTGCATATTAAGATATGTATATTGGTTTCAAATTACTAGGAAAATTGAAGGAAATTTGAACTGCTGAAGATGTGAGTGTTTCTAAGTGGATTCGATAGGCGAGTGTTTTTAGCGCTGAAAATTTGGTTATTCTAAGGAGAACAAACAAACGCATCACCTACGCACCTTTGTGAAATATTGATTATTTTGTAGCGATGGAAGGGACGAAAAGGGAGCAAGAAAGAGCGCGAAACGATGTCGGAGAGGGGACCAAGTGAGATAAACAAAGCGACCAAAACGGCCGAGGGAGAAAGTCGAGGCGTAAGGGCGGAATGGAGGCGGAAGTAGGAAGGCTGAATGAAGAACACTATGAGGGAAGCGACTGCGACGAAAAAGAACCGCGCTAAACTCTATGCCGCGGTCAAAATTCTTGAGCAATATCGATCAATGCCAATTGAAGGAACTTCTCAAGAGGATGGTTGTTCAATTATCAGGCGAGTTTAAAAATGAAGTCATTTGGGAGGCTTGAAAAATTTGAAAGGAGAGTTTACGAAACAGAATTCACATGACAAATCATCATGGTTTTGGAAAACTGATAAGATTTGAATTACAATGAGATAAAAATTGGAGTGTCAAGTTGATGGGATCAAGTTTGCCTCATAAAATGAGACGAAGTATTTGCGAAAACCAGGAGTTGAATGACAGGACGTTATCATTTGAGTGCACTGACACAAAGTTTGCTTTTTGTTGACGACTTTTTACTTCAAGTACCGAATTCACCACATTCTACTCGTACCTTCATTAAGAACATTGTGTTCGGAAAAAGATATCAAGGGTGGCGGTAGTGTCTCTGGTCAAGTGCAGAGAAAGTTCAATGGAAAAAGGACTGGAAACATATTTCAATATGCCATTTAGTCCCAAGAAATCTTTTCTATCCATAGAATTCAGTGATTTCTCTTTGCTTTTGTGAACTTCTACATACATGACCATTTTGTCAAATCTTTTTAAAATTCTTTAATGTACTTCTTTCTGTATTCTATAATGCGTTCTCGATTGCTATTGGAAGTTTTCGGCGCTTCTAATCGCAAAATCACGTCGCACCGAACCAGGAAACTTTCTCTTTTGTCGGACGATTGTTTTTGAAAATCCTAAGATAAAGGAGAGCGAGCGACTAAATCGCCGAACCGAGTTTTGGAACGTGTACGATGAAAACTTTTATAGGCAGGTACGCTTGAATATCCACAATGGTGGCGTAGGTATGCGAAAGGACTCGGTATGCGGTCTTCTTAGAAATCTCCAAATGTTGAATCTCCAGCGACAGCTGTAGATCTTTTTTTATTTCTCCTCTCGTCCTCTCTTCCTCAGCATCACTCTTTCTCTCAATCTCGCCATCTTTGTTCCTCTTACTGATTCTTTTATTGGGAGGTTTGTCACTTTGCGTATACCTGAATACGATTTTTCTAAAAGATCAGACCGAAATCGTTTGCAACTGAACAATCAAGAACATTTGAGAGAGTATAGGTCACAAGTTTTTCCTTTACGTTGTCTTGGGAAGGCATTTTATTCTTCTATTAATAAGTCTAAGAAGATTAAGTTGAAGTTTTTGTTTATGGATAATTACTCAAGTTTATGAGATAGAACATTTACCGACATCGAGAGAGAAAAATCGATGAAAAATATTTGAAGAAGGTCCCTGTATTAGCGACTAGGTATCGTGAAGCTATTTAAAAAGAACGCGTTCTCCGAAAGATAGAGCCACAGGAAAAATCAAGTTAATCAAAGAAATAACTATTCCTCTTCAAACCGTATTTATTTATTTCTATCAACATTACCACCAAGGTCAATATTGTTTATTTATAAACAACAACGACCTTCAAGGGAATGTTTATATTTTTCATTGCTTTTTTGGAAATATTGTTCAATCTAAAGGTCATTTATATGTTTTTAGGAGGGAAAAAAACATTTGTAAGATATTTTAGCAATGCTTATTCAACCATGAATGCTATCGTAAACTTCTAATCAGAAGCTGAATAGTATGGTCAACAAGTTTATCGGGAAAATAATAGTTATTAATGAAAAATGTTGGAGCGAAGAGGATGAAGAAGAATGAGCTAGTGTTTGAGAAGAAATATCTCACGCCTGCGTATCTAATCTTATCGGACGAAAATATTTTATGTTCGAATGATAGATTTTCACGGTACCGGAGCCGGCCTCTTAATTACGGAATTACGTAACTACGTGGCGTCCGATCAATTCAAAGCCTGAATTCTAGCGCGCCTTTTCCCCATGGCTTTTATCCCTCGCGCGGAGGCAAGAATCATCGCCCCAAAAATTCGTCCGTATCTCGTCACGCGTAAGCGTCCTAGAACATTCTACGCCCATTGCCACGCGCTTGTTTTCCGGATCTACGCACTTTTCTGAAAACATAAGTGCCCACGCCCAAGGGCCACGAATTTTTTTCCTCTCTTTCATGTACATCTACCCATACTCGTATCCGCACGTTCTTTTCTTCTTTTATTCTTCGACTAGCCACACGTGTCCCGGAATTTGACTTTCATAGTTCCCCATTTTTCTATCAGATCAATTTTCTGTCCACTTTTGTTACTAACTTGCAAGCTTCCTGCGTTAAGGTACAACGACAAATGTTGAATGATTTAAGATTCAAAATTTCAGATGAGACAACTTCTTATCTGGGATCCATTGATGGAAGATTTACAAGAAGAACATGTCATTGAACTTGATTCGCAGCTTATGGTTAAAGAAATGAGAATAGGCAGGAATGTAAAAATAGAAGCAGCGTCATTGGGAATACTGAACATAGGGAAAGTCATCCGGTAGTATCGCGCGCCAAGGCGTGAGCCCGGCACTTAAAGATAGTGACCCGGAAATGAGTAAAACTAAGGAAGAGCCGTGTAAGGGATAGAAAAAAATGCCACGGAAGTTAGGATTGGGTTGATTCGGCTTCGGGTCTAGATGAATTTGAAGTCAAGGGTGGCTCATCAAAGGGTTCTGGCCCAATTACCTTGGTCCTTCTCCAATTTTGTCGTCAATATCCATTTTCTCGAGCTCCTTATGAAGCACGGCGCTATCACCGAACTTATCCACAGACATAACTGGCAACAGTCCAGAAACAAGGATCACAAACGAGCCGGGTCCGCCACGTGTATATACAGAAGGGTTTTACGCGTGCGGCGAAGAAAAATTCGTCCGGGTGGCGAACGCGCGAAAACGATCGGAAAGTGAGGGCCCAAGGAGGCCCGCGCACTGTCACTGTTTAAATAGATTCTCTTAAATATAATATATATAATAATAAAATTTGTCGTTATATATCTCTCATATATAAAATTTGTTAAATCTCTGTTTCTCTTTGTGTTAAATATAATCTCTGGCGGTGTGTGAGCACTGCGCGTTCGTTCGTTCACAGCTAAATAACAAACAACTGAACTCGTTAGCGAGGTAGTGACGTAGTTCTTGCGTACTACGAGGGAGCGCAACGTTCGCGGGTCCGGGACCGACTGTTAACGACTTATAAAAAAACAACGAAACGACGTGAACCGGGGGCGCTCGTACGCTCAGACGGGCTCTACAGTTGTGCCGGCCGTGCGCCTATCCTTACTACTTGGCGCGCGCGTTGGTGCACCCTCTCAGTCACCGACGATGGCGTCCTCTTCCTACTATCGGTAGCGCCCTCTTTGTCGCCGGCCCCGGCTCGGACCCTCTCGCTCGCACTCACCACGTGGGCCCGCGAACCGGAAGTGTCACGCACGAGGAAGAGCGATTCGGCCAGAAAAACAAGTTTGCCGCGACGGTGGCGCGCTCTTGCCGCCGTTCATGGTCAATGCTTTGACCTTGGCGTGGCGTCGCGTGGAGTGGGGCGCCGTTCTGCACGTGCTCGCTCATCCCCCCACCCCAAGCTACGGTGCAACAGGAGCGCGCTTGACCGCGCCCAGATAAACCCCCACCTCTCACTCAAACTAACCACGAGGGTGGCGCAACGATCGCCGAGCCATCTGGCGGCCGGCGAACTAACTTGTTGGCTTCGAGGGTGGGGGACATTGCCGCCAAAACGGTATCAATGGACACGCCGACACGGAAGAGCGCTGCGCGCACACACGACCGATTTATGGGTTAGCGGGGGATGCGCGGGCGACACGCTAGGGGACAGGTTCAGCGGAGAGGCTTTCACTGGGTTATTGGATTTTCGGCCCCGGCCTTTTTTGTTTACTCGGCTCACCATTGTCCCGCCATCGCCGCGTTTCCCACTTCATGCGAACTCACGTACTTAGGCATTTTCGAAATTTTTTCTTGTCCCCTTCTTATTCTGCTTTTTGAATTTTTAATATCGATGAAAAATTATGCATTTGTGTATGTCTTTGATTAATATTCATTGCAACCTTATGGGGATCGGATTTGAGGCATTCAAATAATTTAATAATTGTTTGAGAAATAAATGGATCTTCTAAGCCAATACGTAGATGTCACTAGATGAAATAAATGAAACTGGATTTTGCTACTGTACTGAACAATGATTATTCTTTATCTGATCTTAATGAAAATTTATCTTCTCGTTAATTTTAATCTTTTATAAATCATTTAGATTTCTGAATGTAAATTATTTTTATAAATTCACAAAAAAATATTTTTGAAGTATTGTATTGTAGATCTTATATGTAAAATATAAATATGCAGGTATAAATTCCGCAGCAGTTTTTTTTTCAAAAATTCTCAAATCTAGTTCTAATCTAATTTAAACTTTGTTTTCCAAAGATATCAAGAAACGATACAAAATCTTCTCATAGCCTATTTGAAAAAGTCTCTTGGAATGATACGTTAGAAAAACGAGCTCGAATGACCGGTTTGAGGGTATTTGAGTCATAGACCGTAGGTACAGACCCTAAATTCTTAGGTTTATCAATTCACTAGTCTTGAAGTTAACAATACGGTTTTAAATTTCGCACAGAATAAAAGCGATCGCATAAAGGCTAATTAGAAAAATCAGTTTTAGTACGAATAATTAAGTTTTATTCTTTTCAGACTAGGAATATCCAACCAGATTCAAAATCAAATTTGAAAATTTGCATTGAAAAACAAAAATTTTTAATTTATCATTTTTCATTTAATTTTAAATTGATATTTACTGAAATGATGTATTAATAATAATGGTTTATTTGCAGTTACAAATTATGCCCCGAAACCAAGATATGATAAGTTGAATAAAAATAATAAAAGTAAAAAAAGAAGAGTAAATTTACAAGGTGAAAAAATCACACGCTGCTGTGATCATCTAAAGGCGGCGTCGCGACTATTTTCTTTGCTTTAATCTCTGTGCAGTATAGGCTCAAAGTGACGAAAGTTCATCCACATTGCAATTTTATACCCGAATAGAAAAAGCAACGTCTGCGGCGCGAATTTCGCGAGCCAAAAGATTTCTGGAAGGCAGTGCACGTAGCTTCACGCTTGGTCAAGAGGATAATTGATTGACCACTTGATCGATTTGCTCGACTCGCTACCGTATTTTTTTACATGTATACACTGTGGGTGTAATTATCTTTACCATTTTTATCGATTTCGGCTTCATTGATGGTATTGTTGAAATTGTAAAAAATGTGTACTAATAATTACAAAGTAACTTCGGAAATTGTGCTGTTCAATGAAAGTTTGAAAGGTATCTTTATATTAAGAGAAATTTATTTTTAGTTAAAATATGCTTTTTGGTGGTTTCAATCTAAAATTTCTTTAATTTCAAGTTTTGAAATTTCCCGCGTTTTTTTAATCGTGTTGATAAGTTGAAAAACTTTATTTTATGGATTGTTAATCTCTATACTTTCATTTTGGTCATTTATTTCACTTTGTTTTATACCTTAATATGGAAAACATGAGATGTAAATACACATAATGTAAAAATCAAGAACAAAAAAATAGTTAAAAGTACACATACTTTAGATATGAAGTAATAAAAATGTAATTTTATAAAAACAAAATAAAAAGATTGAAAGAGTTTGATGAAAATAGCAATTTTTATGTAAAATTGATGTAAATTTTGATATGAATTTATATTGAATAAATTTTGAAAACTATTGTTACAATATATACAACGAAAAAAATTCATTTAGAAAAAAGTGAATTGTGTAACAACAAAATTTAAATTATGAGTAAAATATAATGTAAAGCAATAAACAAAATTTGTCTCATTTACATATTTAAGTGAATTCCGTTTAAATTTTCGATCCAATTTTAAAACGTTAAAATAATGATTTAAAATTAATGGATCAAAGATTATTTAAAAAATCATTGTTTCAAATTTACATTTTAATTTTGAATGAAATATTAATTTTGATCAAATTTTATACAAATTGTTATATGGCTGATTGTTTTTATTTTAGTGTTGTTTTTTAATTAAAATATTTTAATGTTTTGATATAAAATGCAGTAAAACACATAGCATATAACTTAATTTATTTAGAGCAACGTTAAAAGGCAATAACATTTTATTTTGATCTTCATTTTCCAAGATCAAACAAGAGGAAGAATTCGTGGTTCAATTTATAGACGACGAATGAATGGCTGGAGAATGAAGTGTGATTGGAAAGTATAGCCTTAAAAGCCACGTTGAGGATATAAAACAAAAATTGATAGTTTCTCATTCTCCAAACTTGCTTCGCAGAATTTCCCCAACAATAAAACCAAAATTATTTAATAAAACAATCCAAACACTCTCAATAAACAACAAAAAGCGCTTATTTTCCTTCACCTAAGAATCACAACTAAAAAACCTACACAAAAATTATTACAAATAAATTATTAAAATAAACCCAGCATCGTACTATTAATTCAATTTTACGACTTCTTAACTTCCTCTGTACAATTTTGGAAATTTCCGACTGTTTGCTTAGTCGATTTCGTGGAATGTTGTTTTTGGGTTGTTTGTTTTTCATTTAAATAACACTGAGAACTGGGTGAAAATAAGTTGGCCTGTAATTTATGAGTCACCGCTTCACCTGTTTACCTGGCGATAATTTGCCTTTTTCACAACGGTAATGAACGAAAAAATCCAGCAGTCGAGATTTCCAAAATTTCATTTTCCCTTAAACAATCTTTTTGCAGTTTCATTTTTCTTCTTTTTTTTTTCTTAGAAAGACAAGGACGAAATAAGTTAAACTCATGGAGGAAAATGTTCGATCGAAAGGGAGAGTCATTTCGTCGAAACCGAAATAACAAGGGCCAAGGTCGACGATGGAAAAAGTGAGCCAGTTCGGAGGGCGGATAGGGGAGAGAAATCGACAGAGAGAAAAGTGACACAAACGGAGGGAGCGGCACAAAGGGCAAGAGCAGCAAGAGTGTAGGAGAGCCTGAGCTCAAGGCCCGACAATCAATAAGTCCACAAGCACCCTCGCCGAATTTCCACGACCGACGTATTTTCAGCGGCCCAATAGCTCCACCCGAAAATTCGACAACGCTGCTCGTCCAATTTTTTCTAGTCGACGAGAACGCGCAACAATTCGAGTGTGCCCTTTCTTTAGCGCTGTTGTCGATCTCAATATTTACTTTGTCCAATCGCTTAGATAGCTTTATCAAATTATAACTTAGAAATGATTTTCAAAGAAATGCCAAATTGTGAAATGATAATTTTGTTGGAAGATGAAATTTTTGTCATTGAAATGTAAACCAAATTTTAGACAAATAAAGAACAATGTTGAAGAAAGAAAATTGTTTTGTCTTTATGATTAGTGTAACCTTAGAATTTTGAAACAGAAAATGACAGTTGAAAATGTGGTTTTTGGGAACAATCAGAAGAAATTTTAGTTTTTACAGAGAATTTGTAGTTTTTTTGGAATTTGGTTTAATTGCAGATTGATTTGATTGTTGGATATTTCTGATTGTATAAAATATATTCAGTTTTCTGGAGTGAAACAATGTCTGAAGTGTTCTATATCGATTTCTCATGCCAGCGAACAGAAATTCCAATCTTGATCTTAGATACGTGACTATAGTCATACTTCAATAAATGGAATAAGGGGTGAAGTAATTATTCCCATAATTACATCACCGTGATTTTAATTGAAGTAAATGAAAATCGTAGTTTTAGTAAAATAAATTCAAAAATCAAATTATAAAAGATATTACTAAAAAACAATTAATTTTATTTATTTCAATTATTCTATATCATCTATAAGTTTTTGTAAATTTATTATTTTTCAAAAGTTAATCAAAAGAATGTTTAATTTATATGTTATTTAATAATTTATTTAAAACTCAAAATAAAATCAAAATGTTAATATTTAAATGAAAAATATTTTTTGTTAATTTTTCATATTAAATTAAGACAATCAAAGTTTCTGTTTATCTTTCTCGGTCTTTGACAAAGATAGAATAGTCGAGAACAATTCAGCAATAATTTGAACAGTTTGCACAGGTAGAAAAAGATACAAAGTATACAATTATACCAAGAATTCCGGGTTTTCATTCAAAATTATATTCTCACTTACTATAAAAACTATTCTATTTTGGCATAGATTGCTTGCAAGTTTAAAATATTTAAAGACATTTTTGAACTGCACGAGC